>VZTX01029089.1:0-113586 GCA_013400915.1 Pardalotus punctatus | reverse complement strand
TTTTTTTTTTTTTTTTTGAGATGTCCTGTCTCTCCTTGCTTTTCTAGGTCCTTCAAACCAGCCAGGCTCTTTAGGGTTTTGCCTTTCTGCAAAAGGCAAACTGACCTGAGCTGAATTAGGTCCAGTATCTACTCTAACACCTCCTGCCTGGAGCTGGCAGCTCTGGTCAACTCAGGAAGGCTTTTTGCAGCTCAGGGGGATATCTGGAAAGACTAAATTAACCGTGGTGGTGTGGGGAGCTGCCTGGATACCAGAAAAGATGTTAATGGTAAGAACTACTGCAAAATGGATGTTTCCCTTGTTCTCTGTGAACACAGGTGTGGACAAGACCAAGGACCAGCAATGGAAGGTGTGTTAGGTCCCATCTGTGTGACAGCCTGAGCGTATTGCAAGATGGAGAAGTTTGCAACTTCACCGTGCTGCTCCGTGGATGGGACTGCTGCTAGTTGGGACTTTACCATTGGGATTCTGATATTGATGGGGTATCACAGACAGGACTACCCAAAGCACCGCTGCTTACCTCCACCTTGGAGCTGCAGCCAGACCTTTCCAGCTGCTCCTTCTCTTGAGCTTCATGAGCAGAAGACAAGCCCAGGCAGGTCATCTCCACCAGCTGCTGTGCTCTAGTCAGGCTGCTTAGGCTGGGGCATGTTTCAGTGGCTCTTCTGTGCTTCTCCTGTACCTGAGACATGGATGCAACAAGTGTTTCAGTTTACAGGGCCATCAGCCTGGCAGCTTTCCTCAGCACTAAATTTACTTTTAAAAGTTACATCAGTGTTGTATCCAGAGGGAATGGAGGAACAGATGCAGCTTGTGAAGTCTGGCTTTAATTCACCTGCCTCATTTAATTTCCTGCCCTGCCTACTAATCAATGAGTCTGTACTAGTGGCTGTGGGAATACTGAGGTTTTTCCATATCCAGGAGAATTCCACACAGTGGCCGAGCTGCCGGGGTCTCAAGTAGGCTGTGTCACATCTCCTTTGAGGCTGCTTCAGTATGGATTTCTCTCCCCTAGAAGCACTTGCAGACACTCTCCAGCCCATGGCAGCTGCATCTAATTTCCTTGCAGGGCCCGCTGGCACAGGGCAGCTGTGTCACATTATCCTCTCTTAGGTGTAGTAGCATTCCCTCCTGGAAGTGCTCTCCTTCAAGGTTTTCAGCCCCAGGCCTTGCTTTTCAGTGCCACACGCTTCTTTCTGAGGCTCAGTGCCCATGGCTCTGCCATGCTATGTCAGACACACTGTTGGGGCCGTTTGTGCCTCATCACCTCCCAGGGCTTCCAGTGGGACCAGCAGAGCCTGGCAGGGGCTCCTTTCTCCCTTGCAGGGCCCTGAGTGTGTCACTTCCAGGTGCCCCTTCTCCAAGGGCACTGGCACCATCTCAGCTAAGTGGTGCTGTCAGGCACTGCCACAGACACTAAGGGCTGTCAGGGAGTGTCAGTGAAAGGGACTTCAGATTTGTTTAAACAGACTTCCACTGTCCTGGATTTTTTTTGGCTCCTGTTAGTTCTAGGCAGTGTTGCTCTGTTGCTTAATCAGCCGGTGTCAAAGCCCCGGGAGACAGGAAGGCTGCCTTTGCCTGGTAGCATCTATTTTGCGACACTGCTGCTTTACCTCACGTATTATAATCTGTACCAGATTGCTCTAAAGCGGACAATTAGGATCCAGTTGTAATGCAAATTGCATGGTGCAATAAGAAGAGTGGGGAAGAAAATCCCAAATAAGTAGATATCTCAGCCTTTGTTATGGCCTGATGGCTTCAACTCTGCTCCTCCTCTGTGAAGGATGAGGAGGAGAGAACCTGTTGTGCCTTTGTGTTTTATAGGCAGGATCTTGATGTAAGGCTGCCTTTAGGCTCTGGCAGCCCTGATAACGTGTGTGTGTGCAAACCCAACAGACAGATTCCACCCACACTGGCAATTTGACGATTGCCTTGTTTTTTCAAGGCTCTGCTTTATATACTACAGGCCAAACCCACTACCAGTCTCTGCACAGGGCTGAGATGACATGGGGAGAGAGAAGCATAGAGATGCTGAAATTTCAGTCTACCACATAATGTGCTCCTAATCTGATGGCCTTGTCATTGTGGTCCTGTCACTGGTGTCACTGCAGGTGTTTTTGTCACTATTTTTCTATGTTTGGTGCTAAATGTTGTAAATGAAGAGAAATATTTAAATTTGTAAAGGTGTCTAAATTTACTGCAGAATTAAACACACGGGAGCCTGAAAAGTCAAATGAAACGGGTATGTCTTTGTTTCAAATGGCAAGTCATAGCAATGTAAAGTGGTATTTTGTTGATATAGCTGCATTTACTGCAGATCTGCTTTGCATTTCCCGAGGCCGTGGGTAACAAAGAATGCAGCTGAATGTTTTCTCATCTTTGAGAACTGACATGGGGTATCCATGTTCATAAAGTGTTAGAGCTGGCAGTCAGGAGGCCAGTGTTGTAAGGGTTACCTGAGCTTGTGTACTACTTGTGAGATCCAGACTGGGAACAATGCCTGTCCCTATCTCATGGAAATGGGGGCTTCCAGAGGACAGCAAGGAACAATCATGAAAAGTGGTGAAGCCAGATGGATGAGCGGAGTTCAAAGTCTTCCTAGAAGCTATGGCAACATAACTTGTATATGTACTCAGAAACACTTGCAACTTCCATAAATGACTTTAAATGGCCTTATTTTCCTGCTAGCAGTGAAACAAGCAGCTTCAATGGGGAGGAGTAAATCCACTTGATTACACATGTTGTTGGAAATAACCCTCTTATTGGTTATTACTAATAACCCAATCTATTACTGTCAGCATGGTTGCTGAAACAGGCAGCCTTATCTGCCAGGAAATAACTGTACTGCTCCTAAATTTCCAATTACAACGGAACAAGGGGAGTCAGAAAGGCCTCAAGGGAGGAAACTCAGTAGGAAGCAAAGTCAACATGGAGCACTGTGGTTATAAACAATGTGTGTGACAAATGAAATGTATCAGGGCCAGTCTATCTTTTGAGGAGGATTTCTGCCAGGCAAGGCTGAGCATCTTCCATCCTGATACTTTCCTGAGGTCATCCATAGTGTTTATGTGTCAGGTCATAAGGTAATGGAGGTGTTGGCTTGTTGGCTAATCTGCTGGAGGAAAGAGGGGCTTATAGACCTTAGATGTGCAAAGCAGCTCAAGCTCAGGTCTTCAGTCCAGGATTTAGATGAAATTTCTCCATTGAAATTGATGGCAAAGCACCTGATCACCACAGGAGAAGTGTTCTCACATGGCAACGCCCTGGGAAATTCTCACTTGGAATAGATCAGATTCTGCACTTATTTAGGCAATTATAAATTCAGTGTAGCTCCATTTGAAACAACTGCTTTCATCCAATGCAAATAAGATCAAGATCTGGCCCAGGCTGCTTTTGTACACAGTGGAAACAGATTGAATTATGGAAAACAGGAAACAAATCTAATGTAAATCTGTGTGGAAATATCATGCTCTCTGTTACCTCAGAATAAATTGGGAGGAAGTCTGTTGATTCTAGTGGAATTCATCTGGATTTACACCAGACTGCGGCTCAGCATTTGTCAGCTGGCTGCGCACTGACATCACAACTCATACCACGCCACCTCATCTGAATAGCTTTGAACATTTTCTCCCTTTTCCTTTATAATTAAGCAGTTGCCTCTGCATCCTGATGGCTGATTAGCCTTTTCAAACAAATAAACCCCTGAAAACAGGTATCAACAAATAAGGCCTGCTCTCACTAGTATTTGCAGAATCTATATCATTCATATTAAGTACTGAGCTTGGGTTTAGAAGTCACTTAAACTTGCTCCTGCTCCTCTGTGGTCACACTGTAGAGCAGCAGGATTGAGCACACAGGGGCACAGATCCTGACAAAACCATTCTGATTTCCCCAAAGGAAGGAAATCCCAAAGGCAAACTCATTGCCTTCCCACCAGCACAGGGAAGGGCCAGCAGTTTCCTAGGATGCATAGGATTTACCCTTCAGTAGATCAGCAAAATACGGTCATACTTTTGCTGTCTTCAGGCAGATGGTCAGAAATGGGGCCAAAACTGTCCCTAATAGATCTAGTAGTGAATCTAATGAATTTAACAGGGAATTGTGTCATGCTCTCTTTTCATGGGCAAGTTCCTGTGCAGGGAACAAACATGGGAACCTGTGGGTACTTTTCATGGGAAAGCAAGAGGGTTAATCAATGCCTGAGCAACAAATTTGACTCCCTGAGTGGAAGTCACTGGAAAAATACAGTATCTGAGTAAGAGCATAGGCACATCAGCCCTTCCCTTGAATCTTGTATACCCCAGCTTCTTACTTAATTCAGTTTTTAATCTGTGCTCCTGTTTCTTTTCAGATAATTAGTAAAATGCATCTTAATTAAAACAAGAGGAGGAGAAGACACATTAACTAAAGCCCTAAGTCAATGGGATTCAGGGAGGGCAAAACCAGTATTCAAATACAAATCTTCAGGCAAACATGATAATAACGGTTATGGAGAGTGTATCAAAGGTAAAGAGTTTTCTGAAAGCTGGATAACTGTTTGCCTGTACACCCTTCTGAAAGAAGGGGCTGGCTAGAGCCTGGTGTCTGAGTACCACAGAGCCTGACCTGAAATCAGTCTCCTGGGGAAGAAGAGCTGGGGGAGCTGTGTGGTCAACACTCTTTGTTCTTCTGTTTCTCTGTCACTGATTTTCCATGTGATCCTCAGGAAATTAACTGGGCAAGATTTTCACAAGTGGCCACTGTCTGCAGTTGCTATAATGTACAGATGTTCAACCTGAAATGTACCTGATCACCCTTTGCTGCACCCTTAGCAACAGAGCGCACGTGGATCTCAACCAGGATCTGAATGTGCCAGCACTACCTCTCAGAGTCCTTATGTTCCCATCTGTAAATTGATATAATAAATACTTTCCTGATTTTATAACGCTATTAAAGGCCCTCTATGAAAAACAGGCTTTGAAAGACCTGTGATTATTATAGCTTACTATTGCTTAGGCTTAATCCTCAGCCTCTGTTCAAAGCCAGGCTGGATGGGGCCCTGAGCAACCTGGTCTAGTGAGTGGCATTCCTTCCCATGGCAGGTGGTTGGAACTCAGTGATCTTTAAGGTTCCTTCAAACCCAAACCATTCTGTGATTCTATGATTCCTGCAGGTGAGCTCTGCCTAATTCGTGAGAGCTTTCTCCCTGCTGCAGACCCTGTGTGGAATTAATGTTTTTGCTATCTTGTTTCTGTCCTTACAGCATCACCTGGAATAAGTGCCCACAGCCAGGATGCACCTGGCAGTGGTGTTGTTGATACACAAACAGAAGCTCCAGCTTACCCATTATAATAGCCTCTCTAACTCTGTTTGCCATGCACCACAGGCTTATTCCATCCATGCCAGTGAAGTTGGCATGTGTGAGCCTGGAAGCAAAGAGAAAGAACTAATGACAAGGAGCTGGGTCTCAGCCCAATCCCAGCTCTCTGAAGGACTGCACCATATGCAGTCATAGAATCATAGAATCAAGAGATGTCCTGTGTTGGGAAGGACACACAAGGATCACCGAGTCCCACTCCTGGCCCTGCACAGACACCCCAACAATCCCACCCTGTGCCTGAGAGTGCTGTCCAAGAGCTCCTGGAGCTCCGGCAGCCTCGGGGCTGTGCCCATTCCCTGGGGAGCCTGGGCAGTGCCCAGCACCCTCTGGGGGAAGAACTTCTCCCTCAGATCCATCCCAGCCCCCCAACACAGCTCCAGCCTTTCCCAAAGTCCTGTCCCTGTCCCAGAGCAGAGCTCAGCCCCTGCCCCTCTGGCTCCCCTCAGGAGGAAGGTGCAGCCCCCAAGGAGTCACCCATCACTCTTCTCTGCTCCAGAGGGCTTGCACTGGACTGCAAGTATCAGTAATCCTAGGGAACCAGCTAAAGTCAATTTTCCAAGCTCCTTGGAGAGTCTCAGCTGCATCACTGGTCTTTACTCACTGCCTGTAAATGATCCAAGTGCACATGAGAATAAAGCTGATATTGAGGTGGATGTAATGGGGCCACCAAATAGAGTCAAGAGAGAATCACAATTGCAGAGACATTTTCTGCTCCAGCAATACAAGAAGATGGGGGGCAGTTATTTGTGTTTATAGGAGTACAATTCTTTAAGCAAGGACCCTAAAAGTGGAAATAATTATAATTTACTCTTCACACCATGCATTGGGGAATCAGGCCCAAGCTTGTAGCCACAAGCTTTAGCTATAAATGCTGTGGACTGACTGTGCTGTGCAGAGCTTTACTGAGTCACATTGATTTCAGAACTGCCTTCCCCAGGTAATGGCACTGTTTTATTCCAGTATGGATGTGAGACCTTACACTCGATTCTGATCTTATATTCTGAAATATCAAGTGATTTTTGTTGGGTATATGCCTGACTTAGTTGCATATGCATGTAACGTGCCTTCAAGAGTTGATACAACTTGGATAAGATTCTTACTTATGTTATTCTTCTAATTAAACCCTACTATGTTGGGCAGAATCCTGTCCATTTCCTCACAGAGACTCTGTGAACACTGAGCTGGGTCTTATGGCAAAAATCAGGTTTGCCCATGATGGCAATAAAACAGCTTAGTCTGTAAGCCCAGAGTAAATTTGCAAACTCTGTTTGTTAAAAAGAAATGCATTAATGGATTCTGTGACTGATCTCCTGAACTGCCATTTGAATAGTTTTTACTGTGCATTTATTTCTGGGAAATTTCACAGTACAAAAAGACTTTCATTTCCCTTCTTCATTTGCCAAGAATCTCTTTGAAAGTTGTTTGCACTATAGACTGAAGTTTGGGCCAAATCTTTAGCTCACATAAGCAGATGCATCTCTATTGACTTCTGTAAAAAGATTATGATTCACCTGAGCTAAGGATCAAGGACAAGAAAATGAAAGCAAGAAACTTCTAGGAATGAAGCTTTTTGACCAGGGGAGTAGTTACTGCAGGAAATATGTTATTTCCTAAAAAAAAAAAAAAAAAAAAAAAAAAAAAAAAAAAAAAAAAAAAAGGAAAAAATATTACAACCTTATTCTTTGGAATATGAATGAACAAGTCTTCCTGACCCCGTACCATTCTTCCGTCAATCCCTTTTCATGCTGTTGAGGCCTTTCCAACTGCTTTCTTGCTCTGCCTCCCAGGTGGTTTGAATTAAAATATTCCACTGTGAAAAAAGTAAAAAAATAATTTAAATATAAAGTCTTTGCTGATAGTGACTTGGAGAATGTGGTGCTATGGAAGAGTCTGGATTATTTTAGTGCTTCCAAAAGCAAATTCTCAAAAGCCAAATGCTGAGAATGCAACAGACAGTGTACATGGACTGATGTGTATAGCTGTGCTCGGAAGAAAAAGAGACAGGGACACAAGGCAGATGTGGGGTTAAGGAGAACGACCCATAGACTAATGAGACACTAACATGGGGAATAAAAGGAGAAAAAAAGAAAGAATGAGTTAACTGGAGCCTTGGTCTAGCCCTGAGCTCAGTTCCAAGTGCTCATACAAGTGTTCAGAAGGACTCTGGATATAACATCATGAAGCAAGGCTGTATGACAATGAAGAGGGTAAAAAAAGCACAATTTAGGGTTTAAGCCAAGGCTAGTTTAAGCTCTGGATACCTTTAGCTAGATCTGCTCAGTTCTGGCTGCTTACAACTTCCTCTGAAGCTTTTAGTGCAGTGAAAGGATGCTGGAAGAGAGGAGTCTCCTGCTGCCAAGCCACCACCATCACTGGGGAGGTGACTCTTTTGTAGTTTAATAGTGGGTTGTCAGTCTTCAGGCCTGTCAGTGCAGTGCCTTTCTCCCAGGAGCTCCTTTCAGCAAGGAGTTATTCCGGGTGTACATGAAAGAGGACAGAGCGGCTTTTTCTCTTTAAAGGAGAGAAGAAATAGTCTTCCTGACAGAATCCCAGTGAAGGCACTGGACTGTCAAATGCTGGGAGAACTCTCTAAAAACATTAGTTGTGATAATGCGACAAGCAACAAAAGCTACATTGGAGATGACACAGGGAGGGTGCCCTTGGCAAGGTGTAGGGCCAGGCCATCGAACAGCTGTAGGTGCTTGAGGAAAGGAACACGATACCAGGAGATGCTAGGAAGTGGCCTTTCCTATTCCAGCTTCTGGAAGCTCATGCTCTGCCCAGCAGTTCTTCCTGTTGCTGTTGAGTGAATTATTGTTTCTATTTTCTGTCACTTTGAACAAGGGGAAAGGAGAGGAAGCAGGTCTACAGAGCAATTTCCAATGTGCTTCCCTGTCTGTCTGTCTGCTCCCTACAAATAGTTGTTTTTCTTAGGGATAAAGGCAGAAAGTAATTCCTTTAAGTGGCAATTAAGCTCCAGGAGGCTGCAGAAAGCTGAAGCTCTCTCCAGCTCCTGCAGAGACACAGCTTGAGTCCAAGGTTTCCCCACTTCCCTAAACCAGGAGATTTTTTTTCCCTGGCTTTGTTTTGTATTTGGTGGTGATTATACTTTTCCAGGGTAGTGCCCAAAGTGATTTGAGCATCAGGGAAAATGACAAACTGTGCCCTTTTCTGAAAAGCACTAATTTCATAGAGTAGGGAACAGTTTAATCTCAATCCTGGCTTGAACTCCTTGTGTTTCACCTGTAAAACCTCTGTTTTCCAAGCAGTGAGCCCAGTTCAATCTCCTTTTACCCCTGCTACACTGGCAAGCCTTGGGAAGAGACTTTTGATTGCATTGGATGGAATACTGAGGGCTGGTGGAACAATACTTGCACTCCAAGACTTCAAGTGAGTCTCATCAACAGACTTGTGTGATAGCTTTGGCTCATTAGCTAATGAGGTTAATGAGCACACCCGTATGAGCCATCTGATAGGAAGGGACTGTGTCTAGCCGTGGCAATTTCCCAAGATGACACAACAAGGCACTGACAGAGCTGGAAGCCAGCAGAGCACAGCAGGGCAGGGCCCCATCTCCAGGTCTGAAGCCATCTCAGCCACGCTTTGGAGAAGCGGATGGACATGGACATGGGCACAGGTGTGAGCTCGAGGAGATGGGTCACATTCAGCCTGGTGCTGGGCTTGTGCAGGGGGTTGGAAATGTTCTCCACTATCAGTGAGGCTTGTGAACCTTGAGAGCTTCAGAGCCAACCCACGCCTCCATCTGCAAAGAAACGTGAGCCACTAACTCTGAGCATCTTGCTTTCTCAGACAGGCGTGTTATCAATGGCACCAAATAGCAGAATGTTACCATTTCTACCTGGTTTTAATGATTTATCACCCCTGAAGTACGCACCATCAGTGACAGTAATGTTCTGATGTGGACAGGTGGATGGAACTACATCTCTCTCTGGTGTGCTAACAGAATCAGAACTAATATTTTGTCTTGCCTGGCTTATCTTAGCCAGACAGTAGCTATTACTTCACCTACTCTGTTTCTCTTCCCCCTCTCTGTCACAACTGAAATAATTTGAATTTGAGCTATACTTGAAGCAGGACTCACCTCAAATCAGATTTTAAATTCCCTGACCACAGTCCAATCCCAACAGTATCAATCTCCACTGAGTCTGAGCACAGTCAGTCATGTAATTGGATGGATCAAGTAGGGAGAACACATTTTGTGGGTGACTGCAGACACCTGCATGCAAACATATTTGACTTTGACACGCTAGTCAGCACGGGGCAGAGTAAGTGAGAACCTGCTCCACACCAGCCAGCACAAAGCACGCTCCTCTCCCCCACACCATGGGACATCCCTCATGGAGATCATGGAGACATCCCTGGAAGTGTGTGTCAGGGCACACACAGAGGATCCTGTGCACTCCTGCTGCATGGCTCTGAGCGTGTCTGGGCACACCTGTGAGTGAAAGCAAAGAGGATTTGATTACTCGCAATGTGTTCTTCCTCCGCCCTTTCTTTTTCTATGCTGTTCCCACTTGCGCTGAATTACAGTCACCACAACTGGTTTATGCCTCCCAGTGTGGGATGCTACATTGTGTTACATTCCATACATATTGCATTTTTTGCCGTCTTTATTTCCCTTTCTCCTCCCTGCTTACAACTGTTTGTTTTGTCTTCATGTGTGGCATCAAAAGGCCATTTGAAGAGAAACTACCCAACCCAAATGAAAGGGAATATTGCTTTTGGAAGATCCAACTGAAGCCTGAGCAGAACTGATAGTAAATTATGAATTAGCTGGAGACTTTTATCTCTTCTTTTCTTTCTCTTTACTTTTTCTTGTCTTTTTCCCCCCGTCTGTTTTCTTAACCCTAATTAAAATGTGCTGGGCACAAAACTGTAATGAAAGGCTGGACCCATTACTTTTGTTTATGGCAAAATCCAAGTGGAACAAAACTCTAAATGGGCTCTGGTTGAGTCCCATCTCCCTCCATGAAGAGTGTAATAAATATCATCCATATTGATTTTCCTTCCCCTGAACCTTCTCCTATTTGTTCTGGTCTAAGTGCAGTATGTTTTCCTCTGAGGTTCTTTTGCTCTAACTGTTCTATTGTCTGTTGTTGTTGTTAATCTGTGTTGAGTGTGTAATTGAGGTCCTAAGAGGGAGGTTAAGAGAAAGCCCCTCAGGAAGACATCTGACCTACATGAAGAAGAAAGACAAAAAATAAAGTAAATAACCCAAGCCATGGAGGCAACTGCTCCATTTACCTGGTTGAGCAATTTCCTTCAGCAAGGACTTTCATGCACTCCAGGCTTAGCTCTCTTTCTGTAGTTGGTTCTATGTACGTGTTTTTAACCTCTGCTTGATTTTTGCATTGATTTCTTTGCCTTGGGGGGACATTTACCTGTTGATTCCTTACATCTGATTTTCCCACTATCTGCAGTTATCCACTGAACTGCTGTTACAGGCAGAGGTAGGATGTGGCCCCTTTTCTCTTCCCCTTTTCCTGCTGTGATTTAACCTGGCCCCAGTGCCACAGGCATATGTTGGAGGGTGATGTGGAAGATGTCTCAAAGCTACTTAATTCCCCTTGGGTTTCCCAGGGAATGAGGCATGAGCACGACTTGAAAGCTTCCTGGGAGACTGGGAAACCCAACCTCAGCCATTGCTTTCCATCCTCCTCCAGCCTCCTGATCCAGGCAGTCTCTGTCCTGAGCACTTGAACTTCCTGTCCCCCTTGTTCGGCTGCTGCCTCAGGGATGTATTGCAAATACACAGAATCCATTATTGCCTGCTCGCTGTACCAGTCCCAAATCTCAGCAGATAAAGAGGTCTTAGTGTTTTCTTAATGCCTCTTTGTAGTATATTAAAGGCCTAGGAGGCATGAGGGGGAAATGAAATTGTGACTCAGAAATCCCTCTTCTCAGCCACGTGCTTCCTTCACAATCTCATTTGTAACCAGACTATTAAAAGTGAATTATCTAAGCCAAGTGGCAACACTGAAATGGAAGGGCTGGGGGGAGGGAAGCAACACTTCCCTCTGGTGCCTCTAAACACGAGCAGCTTAATTCAGCCACTTTCATCTGCCCCCTTCTGCCCATATTGGATTTTTTCTGTTATTACAGGAGGATTGTTGGCATTGACAGTAGCGGACATGGCTGGCTTGTTTTTCCCTCCAGACTTGATGAAAAAGTGTCTCTCTTGGCTGCAGTGTGGGGATGTTTTCATGCGCTCGACACGGAGCCTGGAAGAGGAGAGGGAAGTGCCTGTGTGGTGCCAGCTCTGCTCTCCCTGGAGAACCCACGGGTGGACAGGCCCTGAGCTGACAGCTCAACTTGCCATCATGTTTCCATGGTATTGCCATCATGCCTGCTTCCAGGGATGTCTAATAAACTCGAGCAAATTGGGATTGAGGGATTATCAGGCGTTAAGTGGTGCCGCTGAGCCAAAACTCCCACTCCATTCATTATGAGGAATTTCTGTTTTCTCCCAGGGACTAACGTGATCCCAATGGAGCAGAGTGAGGAGGTGGAAGCTGCTGTGCCTGGGCCTGTGTGAAGCAGCTGGAGCTCCTCCAGATCCTGGCTTGTCTCTCAGGGAAGGTCAGCTGCTTCTAGGGAAGCAGGTTCCTATCTCTCAGTAGGGGCTGGATCAAGTCTTCAAGGAATTAGATTCTGTTTCAGTTCATAGCTCAACCTCTCAAAAATTCCCTTTCAATCTCTCCTATTCTGTTCAGGAATTGTTCTGAGTGTATCTATTGACTTTGCAAGGAAAGTGGACATGGCCAAGTAAAAAATCTTGCTGCTGAAAGTTTTACAGGAGTAATATTGACCTTCCCATAGCTGCCGAAGAGAATAGAAAGTCCTGCTTCTCTGTAAAACTAAACTAAAATTGCATTTGATGAGTTCTATAAAATGCTTATAGATTTTTATTTTTTCCCTACTTTGCCTGCAACTTCTTTTTTTTATTTCTCACAAAGGCCGGATGCAGAATATTTACAGAAAAGTGGGGAAACCTTTTTCTTTGAAAAATATTTGTACTGGTAATCACTTCAAATTGGTAAACTCCCAGAAGCATCTAAATAAATAATAGCAGAACTTTGGCTGCATTTGCAAAAAGCCCCCAAACACCGCATTTATGGGCTTGTTTCTGGTATAACTGGGATCTAACTTAGACTTACTGAGTATTTACAGATTTTATATAGTTTCCAATGAAAGCAGTACCTGTGCAAACTTTCAGGGAGTAAATCCAGGTCCACCCACTCCAAAACCAGCTCAACTCCTGTTTTTATTGGCAAGACTGGTTGCTGCAGTTGTGCCCTGCTGTGGCCACAGGCTCACGGGTCCTCCCAGAGATGTCACAGATCTTCCTTTGGTGACATCAGTTCCTTCCTTGGGTGAAAAGGTGAGCTTCTGCACACTGGGAGAAAACAAATAGTTCAGGGTTAGATTGGATTTGGAAGGGTATGAGCTCCCAGGGCATATTCACTTGCCAAACTTCACCTGGTGCTGGGCTGGACAGAGAAAGAGCTCTCCTGTTTCTGGTTTCCAGAGGGATCCCATGGCCTCTTACACCTACTTATAGAAAGGTGAGGGAAAATGGTTAATTCATCCTAAGAGCAGCTCAAATCTCCTGTTCTTGCTGCTCCTTGTCTCCTGTGGCTCACAGCCTGACAGCAGCTTATCAGGACTGCTTGCTCCGAACCCTGTGGCCATCGATCAAACCGAAGACCGCTCAAACCGCTCCTCTCTAGCACAGGAGTGTCTCTGGCAATCACAGAACATCTTAAAACAAGAGCCACGTCTTTATTTACTTCTTGGCTCTCATCTTCATGTTTTCTATTTTTTTTTTTTCATGGAGAGAGTACAGAAATGTTCCTCTCATTTTTAAAGAAAACAGATAATCTGTGCACAGGAGACAGAGCACTGTTAAAGGTTTCCAAAGAGTTGAACGAGCTCCCACCCAATATACGGTGGCCACAAGCAACCTGTTGTCTGAGATAGCCTAAACCAACTGATTATTACAATGTACTTAAAAAAGTATTCATTAAAAATGTATAAACTCCTTCTGTGTGTAAGCTTCACAAAGTACGTGATCCCTGCTTTCCCCTGAAACCTCCTTCTTCCCACTGAGTTTTCTATTTCCCTATCAGCCCTTTAAGTCTTCTTTCTCTGTCTTTTCTCAGCCTCTGATGGCTTTGCTCAGTTCATCCTCTGTCATTTGTGTCTGGATCTGGAAACATTTCTCAGGACGTTTGACTCATCCATCATTTAGATAATCACAAGGAAAAAAAACCCAGTTTCCAGCTATGAACATCCATAAAAAGCACAAAGGAAAAAAAAAAGCCCCTCACCTTGAACTTCCCTTCCTGCTTTTCTTTTCATTTAATTTGAGAATCTGACTTGACAGTCTTTGCTCTGGCAAAAGTCCCACTGAAGTTATTAAGGGCAAGAGCTTGTCAGGATTAAGAGGAAGGATCTGAAATATCTGTGAGTGATAGCAATATACCCAGTTCTATTAGGCCGGATAAGTATTCACAAAGGACATTAACCCTGGAGCCTTGAGCCAGCTGCCGACTGCCCTGGGGGGAAAGGAGATGAGGTTTCCAACAGGGAAAACTGCTTCACAGCTGCTGTAATAAGGTTTTGTATCCCTTCCCTTGCAGAGCTGAACTCAGACCCCTTCCTCTTGAAGTATCCGTTTGACCATCAGATACAGGGCATTGGAAGAAGTGAATGGGCAGTGAGGAGCATAAATGGCAATTTTAAGTTGACTCTGGCACTGAGCCTCGGTGTGCTGGTGTCCATCAGAGGTGATGACGCAGCGGTGCAGCCCAGTCAGGCAGCTATGGACAGCTTTGAGGGCTGGTTTGGAAAGGCCACCTGAACTGCACTGCAACCTGCAGTGCAGGTGTTCGGGAATGGGAGGGAACAGAGGCACCACAGATGGCTGTAAAACCAGGGTAATGTGTGATATCTTCCAACAGCTTCCAACCCCTTTCTACTGATGGAAACTTCTGCTGCTTCTCTGCTCCCATTTCTCAGGGAGTGACTATTACACAGCTCAAACACTCATTTGGCCATTCGAAGGGGAAATATTACTTAGAGGGCAAAGAATCATAGAATGGTTTGGGTTGGAAGGGACCTTAAAGCTCATCCCATTCCACCCCCTGCCACTGGCACAGACATCTTCCACTGAACCACGTTGCTCCAAGCCCCATCCAACCCAGTCTTGGACACTTCCAGGGATGGGGCAGCCACAGCTGCCCTGGGCAATCTGTGCCAGGGCCTCAGCACCCTCACAGCCAAGAATTTCTTTCTAATATCTAATCTAACACTGCCCTCTGGCAATTTAAAGCCATTAGGACAAAGGGACAAGGGTGAGTGGATCAGGAAAGGAGACATCAGGATGGAGACAGTTAAAAAAAGCTTTTCTTAAGCCTTTCTGTGCTTTCTTGAGCCTGCCAATACTGGATGGATTCCCAGCTGGGCACAGTGGAGGACAGTTTACACAAGCAGCAACCTCTGCCCTGTGCAGTGAATTAAAGAGCTGATGCCACTTTTGCCACCTTCTCTGCTGTAATTCCTGCCCTGACACACATGGCGTCTACATGTGCACGTGGTTCTTCATTCCTCTAGTCGGGGGAGATCACGTTAATGCCAATGTTAAAACCAAATAAACACTGAAATAAATTTAAAACAAAAATAGCATTTCCAAGGCTGTTCCATCCCCACCACCCACCACCATTTATAACTAATTTGGGCTTTGTTATAGTCCCTCACCCAGTGACAGATAAATACTAAACTCCACTGGTTTACAATAATCACCCTAATTATGCCAAGATGACATTTACAATACAGGCAATTGCTAATCCATTACCTCACTCTGCTGAATACTAGAACACTCAAATTAAAAGTTATTCACCCACAAAGAACAATGTTTTAGTAGCTGACACAGCTTAGTAAAGGAATTTATTAAGGTAATTTGCAGTTTTCCCATAAATAAAACATTCTAGTGTTCCCCCGTCCTTCCCCCTCCCTTCCCCAAAGTAATCTTTTGAGATAAATCTCTTTTTTTTCCTCTCTTGTAGCACACTTAAAAAATAACAATCAAAACTGTCAGGCAGAATTACATATTTAAATTTGCTCACCTGAAAGACCACAGAGAGCTGCTCATCCATCTCTTCAGGTTCTTTTTTGGAGAACAGGGGTGATAGTTTGGGGTCTGTGATGTTGTAGGAGGTCACTGTAATAAAACCTTTGCCAGTGTGTGCTTCAGCGATGGCTCGGAACGCGTCAGGGAGCTGTGCAGTGTGTTGTAGTTGACGGTCTGCTGTGCCAAAGCAGGACTCTCATGAGGGAGATGCTGAGGAGGAAGCAAAAGGGCTGTGAGAATCCTCCAGCACAGGCTTGAACTCACGGGGCTAAACGCTGCAGCTTTACTAATGTGCCATCCCAAACCAAAGCCAGACAAGAGTTCAACGGAAGCCAGTGTATCCCAGCCTGCAGCAAGCAGCATCAGTGTGGGGAGAAGGGAGGCACCTGCAGCTTTATTCCAGTACCTGGAGGCCTTTTTCTTTCAGTGATCTCTTCCTGACTTGTCTCCCATTATTAAAACTTTATAAAAGGATAAAATCTCCCTCAGTTTGATTACCTAGGAAGGGAGGAAGTCCTGCTGACAAATATTAATTGAGGGAGGAAAGGGTTAAACAGACAGAAAAAAATCAAAGCTCGGTTTCATTGCACCCCCTGAGCAGCCCCTTGCACCTGGTGCTGGCAAAGCCCCTGCCAGCAGCACATCCAGCTAAAGGATGGAGCTGGAAGGTATTTTTAGGGGTTTGGTTTTTACTGTTATCACAGCAGCTCTGCCCAAAGCCATTTGCAATAAATCAGTGAGTCACAGCCAGCCAAGAGACCCTGCTACCACATCCCCACTCTGTGCTGACCTGCAGCAGCCAAACCAGCATCCCTCCGGTGGCAGCGCCAGCTGAGGGGACTTGTGCGGGTCCCAGTCGCACCTGGAGCAAGCAGCTTGTGAGAAAAGCTGGGTGTTGAAGGCTGGATCTGCCAGACTCATCCCTGCCTGTGCAGGAGGTGGCCAGAGGACTTGGAGCGGAGCTGCCATACATCTGTGGCTTCTCTCTTTCTGCCCAGGCGTTTCATCTCAGTGTAAAAAAAAGACATGAGCCATTTCTCTGGAATTTTAAAGCTTCAGCAGCTGGGCTGGAGCAGTAGCTCAGTGTGGAGAGCAGATGTCCAGAGACCTGGTCTAAAGGTACCCGTGCACGTGCAGCTGAGCATGGAATGCTCGGCTCTCTCAGATTTAGATTTAGTTTCAGATTTAGTCAGTTTATTCAGGTTGTCATTGTGGCAAACAGGCTGTGACTCTCCATCATTCTGCCCCATCCCTGCTCGCCTTGGTGTATAGGACCATCCTTCTGACCAGCATTTTGGACACGAGAGTGAGGCCTGCTTTGTTCTGTGCTATCCCACAGTCATTCTGCTCCTGGCTGCAGCAGTGGGGGAACCTGCCAGAAAGGAAAAGCCCTGGCACTGCTCTTTGGACCAGGAGTGCTTGGAGCATTTGACTGCAGCTCTGGAGCAGCAGCCAGACAGCCTTGCACCCCCTGTGCTCTGCAAGCAGCCGCTCTGCTTCAGCTCCTCCTGGCACTATGCTCTCCCACGGGTTCTTTGGATGCTTCTGTGCAATGGGACGGATCGCAGGATCACAGCTCTCCTAAACAAAGATCTGCAAGCTCTGTAATCACCACTGCTCTTTCTTCTCCCCCAGCTCAATTAAGAGAGTTTTCCTGCTCACCCCTCTGCTGTTATTTGCTCTGTCTCATGCTCCTGTGCAGTTTTTTCTGCCCTTCCTTCTGCTTAATGGACTGGGCTCCACTCCAGCCCTGAGCTCCCAGCCTTGTGCAGACACCCAGGGCAGGAATGAGACAACTTCCAGAACTGCTTCTGGGAAAATGTGAGTTTTTTTCAAGGGAAGGCCTCACTGTAAAGGAAATTGTGAGGAAAAAGTGAGGAAAAGGGGTGCCATGAAAGGCAAGGCTTTAAAACACACTGAACTTCATGTGGGGATGCTCCTATTTGGAGATAAAGTGGTGTTAATTTGAATGAACTTTATTCTTTCCCAAGGAAGGTAAGTGCAGCCTGATTAAAGCCACTTGAATTCTGAATCAGAGTCTGCCCGGGGAGTTAATGGCTAGTAACAGGCAGCAAACAAAGCTGGGTAATGCTTGTCACAGCAGGGTTCAAACTTCAGCACATAACTTCTTGTGACCTGAGAACTGAATTTCATCTCAACATATAAACTGACAACCCAGATTTGCATAGGCATATCAAGACAGTAATACATGCCATTCTACTTGTTCCTGTTCAAGGGCACACAGAGCTGAGTATAGAAGTGTGGGGCAATCACAGATCAGAGGAGATTAATTTCTACCCTTGGGGGGATGCAGTGACATCATCACCTCAGCCCTGCCACTCATCCAACTCTGGACCATGTCGTACTACAACTAATAAAGTAAACGCAGAAGTTTGCTGAGCTCACTCATGGCCAGTTAGTGACTACTGTCTCAATTATCACTGTAAGTCCCCACCCATTTTCTTCTTTTGCAACTTGTTGCCATTAATCTGTTTTTTCATTTTCTCCTCTACCAAATTCCTGCCCAATTGAACCCATTAACTCTGACTCAGCCACTTCTCTTTTGATGGAAATTCAGCCAGTACTTCAGTGGCTGTTCAGCTCTGCTTCTCGTCATCCTGGCTGTGCAAGATCCCCAGTTTAGGCCTTTGGATCTGAATGCAGTCATGGATGCTTCAGCACTGGAACTGAAGGTACAACTTTACACCAGATGGAGCAGAGGGAGGCAATGCACTGGCTGGAGAGAACTGATGAGTTTGTCCCAGAATTCAGCATCTATTTATAAGGAAAAAAGAAGACTCCACAAGCTTGGAATACTTACTTATTTTCTCTGACTGCAAATCTGAATTTTGGTGGTGAGATGCACCCATGACTCTGTGTGTTTGACCCCCACTTACCCTCTGCCATTAGCAATGCAGAAAATTCGCTATCCCACCAAACCTGGGAAAACTGTAATTGCATCTCCTGGTTGGGGGACTGTGAGGAGCAACAGGGGATTTCTTGCTTCTGTTCTGAAAGTAATGGAAAGATGGAGCTCCCTTGTTCCTCACCAACCATAATTATTTCCTGTCTTTTCCATTCCTGAGCTACATGTGCCAAGCTCCAACATCCATCGGACAATGCCTGGTCCTTATACTGAGAGTGCACAGAAGTGATGGAAAAAGGAGGAAGGAATGAAAGAAAGAGGGAGGGAGAGAGGGAGGGAAGGGGACTAACATTAAAATCAACAGTTTCTCTTCCTCTCATTCTAGGTCAGAAAAAGTCTTCCCAACTTTATGAAAGGCATATTGCAAAAAAATCAGTAAATTCATGAACATGCAGTTATTACTTAGGAGACAAATTGCATTTCTTCCAAAATGTTCCAAAATGCATTCATTTTCAGAGTACATTACTTTCATAATACTGTGTGGAACATTAAATGAGAATTTCCCTGACTTGGCCACAGAACACATTTTTATATTTCAGTGTCTGACACAGAGCCCAGGGTAACTAATGAAAATCTTTTCGAAAAGTGACAATCTTGTCTAGCAGCCTTGCCTGTTGAAGAGATTGCAACATAAAACAGATGAGTGCCCTGCTTGACAGCTAATTGTGTCGGGCTTAATTACAACAAGCAGAATTTAATCGGCTGTGCAGTGCAGTTTTTTAGGATGGGGGAACCATCTGGAATATACCTTGCTCCTGGGCTGATGGAGGGGCGGGCACTGCTGAATTTCAAAGACAGGGGAGCAACTGTGTGCGGATTTAAATGCAGAAGTAGTTCCTTCCTTAGTGTATTTCATTTGAGCTGTTTGATGAATTTTAGAGATATTTATGCAAACCTGCATGCTCTTGCTTTGTGAAGACAAGGTTTTGGAAACCTTCCCAGTCTCAATTTGATGAGGTTCATTCCCCTCTGTGGCCCTGTGCTGTGGCCAGAGCTTGACACAGAGCTGTCAGGCTTCACATGTTGAGTCACTCCTGGTTCCTTACCTCACAGCTCCTCCTGACTCCCATCTCTTCCAGCCCTGGGATCCTCTGGATGACTCTGTCAGGTGTGGCCAGTCCACGTGTGGGACAGAGCTCTGGCACAGCCAGGGAAAAGTGCTGCAAGCTTGGATTTCCCAGGGACAGCTTGGTGTCACTGGTCTGTCCTGCTCTGCAGTGTAACATGAGGGTCCTGCATACACCAGCACCAGGAGCTGGAGAGCTCTGTTTATGTTGGCTTGGAAGTATTTGAAAGGGAAGGACCATAAGTCTTAGAATCACGGAATATTCTGAGTTGGGAGGGACCCACAAGGATCACCAGTGCAACTCCTGACCCTGCACAGACACCCCAGCAATCCCACCCTGTGCCTGACAGCGTTGTCCAAAAGCTCCTGGAGCTTTGGCAGCCTTGGGGCTGTGCCCATTCCCTGGGGAGCCTGGGCAGTGCCCCAGCACCCTCTGGGGGAAGAACCATCCCCTAAGATTCAATCTAAACCCCCCTGACACAGCTCCAGCCGTTCCCTAACATTTCCAGTCCCAGTACTGGGAAGACAGAGGGACAACCTCTTTTACTCACTCATTTTACACTGCCTCTTCTACCTGTCCTTCCCCTCAGTGTGGGCTATTCCCATGCTGAGCAAGGCCTCTCCAGAGGGAGTCCCATCAGAGAACATGCAGGATCCAATATCCCACAGCACATCCTCTCCCAGTCACGTTTAACCCAATGCCCTCCTTGGCATCACTTGCTGGATCCATGCCTTTGTGCTGCCCATCTGCTTCTCCACTTCAGCTGCTTGTTTTGCCACGGCTCTATGTGAAGTTCCTTCACCTCACACAGAGTTTTCTCACAGTAAAGACTTGATGCATCTTCTTCCTTTTTTCTCATGCCCTGTCCATTTTACCCAATCTTCTGCAGTTTGATCTCAGAGAGGCTTCTGTGAGTTCCCTGCTGCGCTGACATTGCTCCCACAGCTCCCGTCTCCTCCAGTGCTGACGGAGTCCCTGGACAACCACAGTGTGGTGTCAGAGCAGTGTTTGTGCTTCCCCTGCCCTGATGCTTCCTTCTGGCCCAGCAGCATGGTCAGGAAATGGCCCCTCTGCAGTGAACAGAGAGGAGACTCCGGGGCACCCTGAGCAGTGTGGGAGTTCCGTGAGTTGTGGGATAGCCCAGGTGAGTTCCCTTCATTTTCAGTGCTCAATCCACCCAAAGCCAAGCACACAGATGAACAGTGAGGTACTAGGACAGGCCCTCAGTCATGGAAGCAGTGAAACTTCTCTAAAGGGTGGATGCGTGCCATGAGATGGAGGAGCCACCTGAGAGTGGCCTGTGCAGCCCTGTTCTGGGTGAGGGTGGAGCCCAGCAGCCCCATTCTGGTGGTCTGAGTGACCAACAACAGCAAAGCCCAGGGCTTTGGGCTTGGCAGTGTTTCATTCATAGACTCATGGCAGATCCAGGTGGGCTTCAGACTGGATTTTATGCCTGGGTTTTTTGAGAGAGTCCTTAGGAAGGTGGAGGGAGCACACTGCTGAGCCTAAGTTACACAGTAGCACCAAGCTCCTGTCATTTTCCCACTACCACCTCAGCAAGTCTGCACCCCTCTCCCAGAGGCTATTTTGGATTTAAATGGAAGGAAACTTAGAGCAGAATTTAGCCCAGGGTCTACATTCCTCGGCCATACATGGGATGTGCAGAAACAGAGCAACAGTGCAGTTGTTACTCCCCTTCCAGCTGCTCTGGAACCGCTGACATGATCCCAGCTCTGCCCAATACACTCCAAATGGGGAGGGTCTGTGTGTGACAACAGCCTTTACAGCCTGTCTGTGAACAGGCAGCACAACCCTGGGCGCATTCCAGACTTCTCACATGACCTTGAGCAAATCACTTGACCTTACATTTTTTGCTCCTTCGTTCCAAAGAGAGAAATGAGACCATATGTAGGGAACAGCTCTGGGATCCCTACAGAAGCAGTTCCTGCATCCCGCATTCATTGCAAAACCTTCCGTGTCTTCCCCACTCTTCTCTGTAATTTTCAAGCCAATAATCATCAGCCACCCCCTAACGAGTTTCCCACCCTGCCAATTAGTATCTTTTATGCCCATTTTACAACTGCAAAAACCAAGAGGCAAGGTCACACACTGGCAGACTGGATGTTAGAGGCAGGAGGAGTGTGAGGCCCATTTTCCATACCAGCATCCCTGCTCTGACCACCAGACCTTGCTACACTCAGAAACCATATCAGGAAAAGCCAGACGACAAGCACTGTCCACAGTGCTAATCTTCAGAGGACCATATTAATGCAATTTGATGTCCAGACACCTTATCTATCACCAAGCAAAGAGTAAGATTAAAGGACTGGAGTTACAAGTGCCGTTTTGTTTGCACTAACTGGCTGAGTGTCTGTCTGGAAAAGAGAGGCTTTCAATCTAAATTGCTGTCACGTTTGCCATACAGGAGTAGATTGGTCTCAGCACCCTCATTAAAAATACTACTGGCATTCTACAGCAGCTGCTCCAAACGCCACAGATTTCAGTAACGAGTTGCGAAGTGGATGTTGAACACCACGTACTGATCACTGCCTTCCTGGTGTAAATCTGAAGCAGCTTTCCTGATGTCAGTGGAATAACTCCTGGATTTACAACAGTGTGCAACCCTGCACTGGGACCTGCTTGCGTTCTCCACCCTCTCTGCACCAACTCAACTGCAGTGTCCTCTGCTCTTCCAGAGCTGCAGTGGACTTGGATACAACTGCACAGCTGCACAGATTTGCAGTGGGTGATGCAGCCTCCAGTTTGTCACGCTAAAACCAATATCCACACTGGTGTAAGAGCAGTCAGAATCAGTCCCTTCCAGTGTATTGTATCTTGGTGAGGTGTTACTCCAGAGCACCTGTTAAATGACTGGGAAGAAAAAAGAAGGAAGATGGAAAAAGGCTAGATTAATTAAAAAAAAAATTAAAAAAGGGAGAGAGAAAAGGCAGAAAAAAAACAAAGAGGATGGAACAGGAGAAAAGCAAAAACGAAGGACAAGGAGGAGCACAGGGCAGAGTTATCAAAGGCTTTCGTTGTGTGCTAATGATGCTTTAATCCTGTAATGACATGGAGGCGCACGAACATGAATATGGAAGGCAGGTACATCCAGGATCAAACAAGCTCGGGGTTTTTTTTTTGTATTTTCACCTGAAATGCATCCAAACCACACTGTCAAACAGCATTTGCTGCACTTGTCTTTTCCTGCCACTACTCTGCATGGCAGCTACACTGACATTGCTCCAGCAATGGGCCAAGGGAGGGAGAAAGGACTGCAAAGTTCCTTGGGGAACAGGATAATAACCACAACACAGCTCAGTATCCTCCCGAGACCGCCAGGCTCTGCTGCTGGCACTGACAGCCCCGCAGATGGCAGTGGCAGGTTAAAATCCAGCTCAGCCCAGAGCTGCGATGCGACTCCAGCCTGCAGATCTCAGCGCATGCAGCTCCTCCAATACCCACCAAACCAACAACTTTTACCTGGCCCACGCTGGTTATCATTCTTCTTCAAGGGAAAGATTTCCTTTCCATCTTCCTCCCTGGGCTGTAGAGGAACTGAGGCCATTCTCAGAGTAGTGTCTGGAGAAGCAGGGTGGTGATGAAAGGCAGGGACACAGGACTGTGACAAGTAGAAAACCGGAGACATAAAGGCAAAACTGTGGGAGAAGAGGAGCAGTGTAAGATAGAGAGGGGGGCAGATGGAGAATGAAGCTGCTTAGCAGGGAAAGGGAAACATACTGGCACGGGTTTCTCTGAGAAGCTGTGGCTGCTCCACCTCTGGAAGTGTTCAAGGCCAGGCTGGATGGGGCTGGGAGCACCTTGGCTTAGTGGAAGGTGTCCCTGCCCATGGCAGGGGGTGGAACTGCTTTAAGATCCCATCAAGCCAAACTGTTCTGTGATTCTACACCTTTTTCTTGGCACTCCTGCAAGCTGTGGGGTGAACCCCAGGCTCCCTGTTCCTGGGAGCAGTGTGGATGTGAGGCACCTGCACATTACCATGTATTTATTTGCATGGAGCCATGAGAGTACAGGGGACTTCATAAGAGCAAGAAAATGGAGTCCTTGCCTTTAAGGACTTTGCAACTCAGCAAGGAGAGAGAAGATTAATATGAGCTGGTGCTTTGGAGGGCAGAAGGGAGACAAAGTGCAGGAAGGGGACTTATACTATCAAGGCATGGAACCAGGAGGTGAGCACAGGAAACTTAGCGGGGCAGGAACTACATATCCTGGTGCTAAGCAGCTGGATATTGCGCTGCAGTACCCTTTCCACCTGCTCCTCACTCAAATTTCCAGCAGGAAGAAAGAATATTCCTGAGTCTAACTCCCGCAAGTTCAGTGGGAGGGGCAGAAATCTACATTCTTCTATTTGAATAGTTTAATTACAAGCTCACCAAGACACTAGAGAGTGGTTTATCTTCTCCAGAGCTCTCAGTTCACAGCAAAAGAAAAGAGATTCTGTGGCACCATGGATTTCCTTGCCCTGTACCCTCCAAGAGAAATGGTGACACCAAACAACTCAAGAGCTGAGTGCAGATCCCTGCCCTAAGTTTAAACTTTGCAGTACGGATGTGTATACCAAGGGATATAGCTCATGGCAAGCTGCAGGTCTCCCCCAGCTGCCTGTGCCAGACTCCAGAATCCAGAATAGGAAACTTCTCCAAACTTCTCCAGTTTGTTCTCAAGCTGCCACCACAGACACAACACCCAGAAATGCTCCAACCTCATCTGGGGCCAAAGGCATGTTTTACTGCTGGCTGTGTGCAAGAGGAGCAGAGACATACAGAGCCTAATCCCTTCTTTATCCTTCTGTGTCTTGTATCCATGGTCAGTTTTCCCACACTGGGTGTTACAGCTTTTTCTGTGGCTGCTTGAACAAAAATAACCCACTGCCTTCCACAGAAAGCCAGTTAACCACGAGATGTAATCTCTCACCCGACTTTAATCAGGTGGATTGCCTCGATGTTCTCATGGGCTTCCTGTGGAGGGGAGATGGCTTCCAAGTGGCCATGTCTGGATTCCTCCTGGTCCCATCTACAGTATCAGGACACAAGCTGTTGTCCAGCAGCTCGGCCATTTCCTCACGGAGCAGCTCTTTGACCTTTAGGTGTGCTCCACATACACAACACCCCAGGTTTAAATAGGTAAAAGACTGAGGATGTAAAGTGTGAGCTGACTCCAGGCTGCTCAAGCTGGGGAGGGAGCAAGCAGATATTAACATTAATCCATCACCCGTTGCTTTATTGTCAAAGTTGAGCAAAATTACTCCAGTGAGTTGGCTGCTATGGGAGAGACAAGCAAGTGCTGGGAAATCCTAAGCCCTTGTGGTAGCTTCAGCATTCCCCCTGCTCCCAGCCTTGAAGCAGCCAGTCAAGACGGCACCTCTAAAAGGCCTTTTACTCCCTTGGTCTTCCCCCTCACGCTTTTTTGTCATATACGCTTTTTTGTCATGTACTTCTCTCTCATCCTCTCCCTCTTGCCAATGAGAGATGGATCTGTCATCTTCATGTTTCCAGGGTAACAAAAAAAAGTTTCCCTTCAGCCCAGAGGTAGAACAAACCCATTCTGCTGGAAAATTCGAAGTCAGGGTTAAAATTTGTAAAACAGCACACAATCTAGTGCAGCATCTCCCATTCCTGCCAAGTTGCCCAAATCACTGCGGATAAATGGCAGCTCATGCCACCTGCATGGGATTATCCAGAGGGTCCCTTGTGGCAGTGGAGGGCCAGTGCTTGCCTGCATGGACAGAGACTTTTGTTTGTGGAGTCTTTTTGTCTTTTTGTCTTTTTGGAGTTTTGTTTGTGGAGCCACCAGTGGGTCCACGGCTCCCTCAAAATCAGCCCCTGTTTCTTTGAGTGGATGCAGGCACAGCCTGAAGAGCGGCTTTATTTTTCACAATGATCCTGGATCTCCCAGTTGACTTGCTTGATCCTGTCCTGTCTAAGCTGGCAGCATTAAAGACAGCAAGGAAGAATTAGGGAACAACTTATGCCCAACTAGGAGTTTAAGCAGTCTTTAAGCAGGATTTAGTCCGGGTCAATTGGCTCCCCAAGAGCCCCAAGCAACAAAGGTAATGATGTCCCGATGCACCAACTGAAGAGATGATGGCCTGGAGCAAACGACTTCACAAGACTTAAAGGGTAACAATTTCTGCATTTGCTATTTCAGGCCATCAAACATACTTCCTCCCAAATGAAACATCTGGATATTAAGTACCTGAGTTCCTCTCTGGAATGGAATCTAAGGCACCCCAGTCTTTAAACACCTAAATTTCTCCGTCGCTTTTGTTCTTCCTATCACCAAACCACGCTCCCTGCCCGTGAAGGGTTTACATCCCAGTGATAAGACAAGAGCCAATAGTTTGATGCCAACAGATGGAAGCAATAAGCAAGAACAGTGACTGTAACAGAAATAATAAACAACCACACACAGAACACTTTCTTCTATGCTAGCCAAGGAAAGTCCGTTACTTCTCATCTGGAAATCCTTGTAACATTTGCAGCGAGGATTTGCCATGGCTGTTCATGCTGCTGCCCTGCAGCACATATTTGCCTTGGTAATTTGAGCCATCACCGAGTAAATTCTGAATTTTTCTCCCACCAGCTCCTTTTCCAATACCCAGGGAAGCAGAATATGCTGCCCGGTAAGAGCTGAACAAGATATGGGTTGAGGGCTGGGTAGGATGGGAGGGAAGGAGCCTCCCACCTTGCAGAGGGGTCTTACCCTGTGAACTGGGCTGGTGAAACACAGAGGGGAGGTGTCATTTACAACACTAGGAATTACATATGAGATGATCCCAAAGCATAATTATTTAACAACTGTTCAATTGATAGCTTATGAATGTGTTGGTAAGTTCATTAAAATGATGCATGAACACATGAATATTCCAGAGCAGGCAGGAGTCTGGGAAGTTACTGCTGGAAAGTGTGTTAACCAGGTGATTCCATGGTTTATGTGTGGTGTCTGCAAGTGCTCAGCTCACTCCTGCCAGATGAACAGTTCCTGGCCCACTTGAAGGGTCTCACTGCCACCTCCTCTCTGCAAATCTCTCTCTTTAATATAAAGAAATGGGTGGCATTTTCCAGTAATAGCATGAACCAAAGCAAATGAGTTAATTGCCTAAGAAGCTTTAACTGCACTTCCATCCATTGGAATGATTGCTTCTGGAAAAACAAACATAAAAAATCTCCAGCCACAGTAAGCAAGGTACCCAAAGGGTCAACTCCAACAACTGCTGGTGTGCAGAAGATACATAAAGCCCCAAGCCCTGAGTGATTTTGTCTCCCTGGGCTCTTTTGCTCTTTTTTAGCTCCAGAAAACTGAAGTTGAGCTCACAGGTATAGTCCATTGCACCCCAACTCGAGAAAAGCCCTTGCTGACTGCTATACTCACCCTTCCTTCCTCTGTGTTCTTTTTCCATCTCAGGACAGACAGGCAGGCTGGGGTGGAGGCAGTGTTCTGGACAAATTCAAATGCTGGTGGATTTTGAAGCCTGGAGGAAGCATGTTTTGATTTTTGGTATTGTTGCACAAGATGCTTTTGGCTGTGAGACTGAACAGGAAACCAGGGTAGCGGAAGAGTTGCTCTATCTAATCTCATCTTCTTCAACTAATAATCTCCCTAGCTGTTCATGCTTTTAGATCTGTTCTATATTCTAACTAATCTGTTTTACTGGTGCCTCATCCATTCTGGATCCTTCCTCATCTGTTCTAATGATTTATAATCCACATTGGATTCTGAGAACAAGTTTTAAAGGCCCTTGTGAGGAGACTAAGCTTTGCTATAAGTTTCAGTCTGAGTTAGGTACCTAAATACAAGTAAAAAACACTGCAGCTACTCCGAAAGTGCTTGGGAAATTTCACTTTGATTACTGCATCCCAAACCTGAGTTAATTCTTGCTAGGTTTAGGTAACTTTTCATCCGTGTGCCTCCTGATAGCCTCATCTAGAGTGGCAGCAGCAGGGAACCAGGACACAGCAACATAAGCAGTGTAGGAGAGATGAAATACAGTGTTTATGGCACTTGCAAAGACTACAGTTGGGACTTTTTCATCCTTCCACAGTACAAATAAAAGAGTGAAGTACAAATATGCCTCTCTTTGCAGGTGCTAAAAGCATCACACTGCCCAACAGCTATTTCTAAACTGCCCACGAGTGGAAGAGAACAACCTGCAGCCTTCTCATCATGTGCTGCTGCCTATTGTGGGCACCTCACCCAGGGCTTTCAAAAGTCACCATGGAGTGAAGAATAAGAAAAAACCCACAGCCTGTACTCAAGACAGCACCAGTTATTTGGGGCAGTGAGCTACCTGGTCTAGTGGAAGGTGTCCCTGCCTATGGCAGGGGGCTCAGAACAAGATAAGCTTTAAGATCCCTTCAAACACAAACCAGCCCGTGATTCTATGATTCTTTCTAACAAGCAAGCCTTGAAAAATTCCACTCACATTACCCAGGACCAAGAGCAGGTGATGCTCTGCTCCTGTGAGCACCCCAAGATGCCTGGATGTGATGTGGGGTCTCTCCCAGCTGTGACAGGTGTGGGGGTGCCCAAACCATCTGCCCAGTGCCAGACTCATGTCCCACACAGAAAGGCAGGAGCACCCACTGACCATCTCAGAGAGAAAAGCAGCATAAAACCCAAGGCCAAAACGGCTTTGCCCCAAGAAAAGGGAAAGGAGCAGCAGGTGAAATATTGGTGAGGAGCAGCTCCAGACAGCGAGGACCAAATGACCCAACACCTCTTACCGCACCAGCCCCAGCCCCAGCATGCTACTGGGCACTACAACCACAGATTGTGGCCTGCCTGCTCTGAGGGATGGGCAGACACATCAGCCTAACTGGTAAGTCAGTGACAGCACTAAGAACTACCAAGTCCAAACAACAGACGCACCTCGACAGCTCTGAACAGCTTCCTCCAAGAGCTACTGCTCCCAAACTTGCATTCCTTCCCTGGGGATTCATCTTCCCCTCATTTAGCTTTCCCAGTCCAGAGTGTCAGCTCCATGGGTTGCTCCACTGGGGTGACTATGATGGTTTCGTACCTGTCCCGTCGTGCACCCACACCCACACTCAGCACCTCTTTGCCTCTCACCTCTGTCACAATGTAAATGAGAAGGAGATTGATGTACCAGTCATCAGTGAAACAGCAACTTCTTTCTCCTTGACATTCAGGCAATTGAAAAGCTCCTTGTAGGCTCAAGCACAGTGGCTTTTAAATAACGCATCATGTTTGTTAGTGTGTTGGCATTTAAATGCTGGCTGAGAGGGAAAAAGCAACTGGGGTTCCAGGGCTCTGTGTTCTTTGTAACAGAGCCATTTGAAGCCCTTGTGCAGACACAACACTCATGCAGTCACCTGGCCCTCCACTCACCTGCTTCCTCTTCACATCCCACCTCCCACATGTGTTCTGGCTCCTCATGCACGGTCAGGGACATGCTTCCAACCCTCACCTGCACATCCCATCCTTCTCTACATCCCCATAACCTCACCCAGAACTCATGTTGCTGTTCTGTGAGGACGAATAGATAAATACACCTGGCCCTAAGATGTACCTGTGTCCCTCCTGGCACACTCGCTGCAAAACAGCATGAACCCAATGGCTGTGATTACCTGGTTGTCTCTCACTGCTTTGGAGATGGAGAGGAAAAGATGGGTTTATGCACCAAATAGGCTATGACACAGGTTCTTTCAGAGGAACAGCCCAAAGCTACCTCTAGAACCTGCTGATAGACCTTCTTCCCAACCCCACAGCCACGGCCATGTTTCATGCTGGAGCAAGAGAATTCAGAGGGTGTTGTGGTCTGTTCTCCTCCATTATTGGGCTGAGGATGAGGAGAGAGGGGCAGCAGCAAGAATTCACCTTTCTAACGCTCAGCTGGCCACTTTGCAGAACCTGAGTTGAATTTTCAGGCTTGTGATGTGTTGCCAAGAGCTGTCACTTCTACTTGGATCAGTCATCTTGAGCGGTGTGTTAGCAGGCGGTGTCGCACTGGGATCACTGAGCGGAGATGGGGAAAGGAGCTGGAAACATGTGACCTGCTGGCAGTGCCTCTCCTGCTGCTGTTTGTCACTGCAGAGCATCACTGAAGTCACCCTCCACTGCCTTGTTTCAAAGCTGCTGGCAGGCAAAGGCGAGTTGGGATGAAGTCACATCCACCACCCTGCTCTGGGGCCAGCATGTCTGCTCCCTTCCCGAGGTCCAGCAGCCTGGGGATGCTGTGCCAGGGCTGTGACCTTGCCCATTTTCCCAGTGCTTTCTGAGGTCCCTGGTCAAATGCCTTTGATATTGCTACAAAATACGCTTGTGGGGGGTCTACGCTCTTTGAGAGCAGGTGGGTTTTCCCAAGGGTGTGTGATGACACGTGACAGCAGAGGGAGAAGCTGGACATCTTGTCTCCTTCTCCACTCTGCCCACCAGTTTATCCCTTAGCAGCCCAGGAAGAGAGTCCTAGTCCCGGACTAAACCTCTTTCCACCCTTGAGATCACTCTTGGCTTTTTCAGCCCTGTTTCATTGACCTAACCCTGCACTTAAGTGCAGCAACATCAAAGGACTGAACAGCACGACTCAGAAAAGCAGGGAGAAAAGCAAATTGCCAAAAAACGAGAGGAGAAAACATAGAGATGATTTTTCATCATCCTCAGGAAACTGCTGATCTGCAACACACACCTTTGCCTGCAATACCATCCTCAGCATGCTTGAAAGGGCTTTGTCATATACAACAGATAACCATGTAAACATCAGGGGATCTGCTCTAGATTTACACCATGCCAGGAAAAGAATTTTTGCCCAAATCATTTGCATTAGGGCTTTCTTTTTTTTTTTCACTTCCCCCCTGTCCCAGCAATTAATTAACCTTGGTGGTTTACAGCAAATTGCCTTCCAGCAAAAATTCAGGCCTCACTGTGATATCAGTCCTAATTGCCATGTCAGATATTTCCTACCCCCATTCATTCCCCAGCACCATCAGCTATTGTTATAAATTAATAAAGCCTGGACACATCCCATATTTAAGAATGAAAGCACAGACAGAGAGAGAGTGTGATGGAGCATTAAAGAGACAGGACATCTGAAGGCTCCTGACAAGACCCCAAGACTCTGATCTCCTTCCCTGCTTTCCAAAAGCAACAACAAAATATGGAGGTATTTCTAAATGCAGCTCCCTAAAAACTCATCCATCTGCCTAAAAACACACCCATTCAGAATTACAGGGTATTTTTAGATTGTTAAAGAGAGCAGATATAAATATGTCTTCATTTCTGCTACAATCCCATTGGCTTAATCAATTACATCACTGATAGGTTTGATCCATGATATCCAAACAGAGATTCTATTAGAGAGTGAGCATGTAGAGCATATATATGTGTGTGCCTGGGGGATATATCTGTTTTTATATATTTGTACATAATATGTATATATTTATATACAGGCATGGACTCATGTACCCTTCCCTTTTCTATTAAAAAAAAAGCTGCTTGAATCATTTTCACAAATAAGACAAACCCCATATTTTGCTGGCAAAACGATTACAGCTGTCAGGTCTGATGGACGCAGTGTCTGCCATGAATTATTCATAGAGGCTAATTATAAGCTGGCAGATTTCTGGCACAAATGTGCTGGAGATCCCAGTTATCTGTGACTGATCTGCTCCTCCCAAGCTCCTGAGGCACCAGAGGAGAGGGACAAATGGGTCCAAACTGACTCACTCCATATGAGATGAGTTAGGTGGGGACTCAGCCCCGCTCCTTGGAAGCTCTGCAAGGCCCAGCATGACCCCAAAATTGACCCCCAAAGCACAAAGGTTGTGGGCTTCAAACCGCCATTCCAGCCTCTAAGGATTTGATGAGAGCAATTGCTATGTGAAACAGCTATGTGGGGTCTGCCCGCTGCTCCAGGAATCTACTGCCACATATCCAGCAGTGAGACAGAGATGCTCTCCAAAGAAAGGCATAAAATACAATATAAAATAGGTGATAATGGTTCAAAGGCAGAGCCTCTTCTAATCAGCACCACTTCCTTCATCTCTTGTGCCTTTCCCTTTTATGATTTCCAATAGAAGAAATAATGTGGCTCTGTCGCTCCTCCTCAGCTGATTCCAACACAGCCCCAGTAGCTGGTGATGAAGAGTCTCTAATGGAAAGCTGTGCAAAGTGGATTTTTCAGACTGGCAGAGGCCCTGACCCAGCCCTTGCTAATCCACTGCTGTTTGGGAAGTCTCTGAGGCACATTCCAAGCCTCTGCCAAAGCCCACACAAACCATCGCACCCCTGAAAACCCTGCACTGGACCAGTCCTGAGGTGTGAGGGTGAGGAGGAAGAAGAGGGCTGCAGGGATGGGTGATGCACTGACCAGTCACACTGGCCTGACTGAGAGGCAGAGGCACTGCACCAGTCTGGGTGGAGCACTGTGGCTGGACTGGATGTGAGAGACACGGTGTTACCTGCTTCCAGGCGTTTCAGGTGTCCCTCCCTCCTGTCACTCCTCAGCACTTTTCTGAAAGCCCACTGAGTTTGTAGGTATGGTTTAAAGCTCCTTGCTTTGTTTGAGGCTTTGGGCACTTTCCAGGACTTTTATTCACCCATCAGTCACTGGCTGGAGAACAAAGCTTCAGTGCCACAGCCAAAGGTCAAAAGAAGTTCCTTGTTCAAAGTCTTCTCCTCAGCAGGAGTTAAATACAGCATCAAACTCCACTGGAAGCACGATGCCACTCCAAAGCTGTTTCCATAGCCAGAGCTCACCTCTGAACAAACTGGAGGCCAAAACTCCCAGGCTTTGACTGGAGGTTTAAGAAAAAGTACCAGATTCTGCCCCACACCAAGAAACCTGGGCTAAGGACAGCAGATAGCAAAGATCAGGAAATCCATGACCACAAATTCCATGTCCAAAAAGAAAGAGGCCAGGCAGATTTCTTGAGGCTTCTCCAACTCATCAATCTCCTGCCCAGTAATGTAAGGCCTAATTCTGTTATCACTGGACACATTAAGGGGGAAATTCAGGGCTTGTTGGTTCAAATAGCCCAAGCAGTTTCCAGCCTCAGTGGATATTTCATTATTGCCCAATGTGACCAGTTACTAATTGTGTCTTTAGGACACACCTAAAGAAAATGAACCCCATGAATGAGACTTTCTTCAGCCTGGCTCCCTGGCAGCCCCACTTCCCCCTGAAACCAATACTCCCCTGGGGGACTGTCAATATTTGAAACACAGCTTTGATTTCCCACTGACTCTGGGGTCACACACAGCTATTCTGGCTGTGTGTGGCACCACCAGCCCTGTGCACCATGAGCAGATCCCGAGTGGGCTGAGAACACCTGAGGCTGAGCAAATAATCTCTCCACACATCTGTCCGCATCCCTGCTTCCTTCAAAATAAAAGGGCAGGTTATGAGCAACAGAATGAGTGTCCCTAATAAGGCCAGGGCTGGTAAATAACATTATGCCTGCATTTGCTCTGAACCATTCATATTCTTCCAAGCAGAAAGGTAACAGGAGTTGTGCAGTAATAACAGATTGTCAGCTGTTGGGCACCTTCAAACTTTGTCTCTTCCCTTGATGCACACTATAAAAATTACCCCTCAGAGACTTTTCTTTCTCTTTCCTTTCCCTCTTGACATACTGTAGATATAAACTCTCTCCCTGCAAGGAAATTTCTTTTTCCATGCATTCCAAGCTCAGTGACATTCTTCATGGTGCCCTGGAGCACAGGGCCTCTGTGTGCATCTGTCTCCTTGGTGTGAACTTAAAGATCAGGAGTCATTCATTTACAAAAATAGTGGGGACACTTTTTTTTCTTCTTGCCCAAGTCTCTTCCTGAATCTAAAGAAAGAGGGAGTTTCCCAGATTCTGAGGAAGCAGCAGACCCACCCAGGTACAGTGGGCATGGCAGGATAATTGGGATGCAGAGAAGACAGACCCGGCTGATGAGGTGTATAAATCTCCCTTGTCTATACGCTGCCTTCCCCACCCAACACTTCCTCTGCAGTTTTAATGTTTTGTTTCAACCTTTGGATTGTATTAAAATATTAATGCTAAGGTTTTATTATAATTTTATATTCTGCAGTTAATATTTTAATACAATAAAAGCCCAAATGAAATCTTTCAACGTTATTGGGCGAAATGATTATGCACAATTGAAACAAAACAATCCACCAGGGCCAGGAAGATGTTTTCTTGAAGTTTTCTTTCCCTGAGTGTTAAGCAAATGTCATTCTTTTGATCTCATGGAAGGACAGCCCTCCGAGTTCTCAAAATATTCGGGATTCAATTGAATTGCGTATTGAAGTGCCTCAAATTGAATCAAACACCCCTAATGTGGCTCAAGAGTTATCATCTTGCTGTGAGATATGATGTAGCTCTGAGGCCTGAGAAGAAAGGGTATGGCCTAGAAAGGGACTAAGTGAAGAGGTGGGACATGAGGATGCCCAGCCCTGCAGCCTCCTGCCTTGTGCCATCCCAGCACATCGTCCAGTGCTGCTGAGTTTGCTGTTCTGCCCCCTAAAAGGGCTACAGTCACACAGTGAAGACCACATTGCTCTGCTATGACAGTGAAGGTGAACCTCAGCTATTCCATGCTGAGACCCTGCTGGTCCCAGCACTACGGGTGCCACATGCCCGTGATACCCAACCATTTTATGGCACAGGACTACTGTAAACACTTCCAAACAATTTTTCAATTTAAGGCAGATTAAGAGCAAAATTCTAGTGGGACTAATAGTGTGTAATCTTCTTTCCATTCCTCCTCCTGCATTATGAAGAAGAGTTCTCTGCAATGGCGTATTTCACACTCTGATGCTGATATTTCAATTTCCTGCTTAAGTTACAATAAAAACTGCCCACACTGCTGAGGCTCCCATGAAGAATAATTTATGTTGATTGACATTCTTTAATTCCCCTTGGATGCAGCTAATGATTAAGAGATGCCAGGAAATTTAAAAGCATGTCCTACCTGCAGACTCCTCTAAGCTCCTTTGGAAGGCTTTGAAAAGCTTCCAATTTCAAGCACAAAACAAGCTACTGGTCTTTAAGCACCTTCCTTGTCTTCCCTTTCTTCCTCCCCTATTTTTTGCCCATCCCACAGAAAGACAGAATTAAATTCCTGGTATCAGTCAAAACAAAGGGAATTGAATTCATGGCAACAGGGCAAGGCTGGGAGGACACTCACCTTCCCAAAGGTCAGGGCAGGGCAGCTGGTTGCAGGACACCCGGCTCGCATTCCCAAACAGGTCTTTAGGACAGCCAACAGTTCGATGAAGCTGAAAAACACATGACTGGGGTTTGTGTTGATTATGGGGCCCACTGGGACAGATTTCAAGACCCAGATGGGCAACTACATCTTTGTGTATTGGACAACAGAGTGACACAAGTCAGGTGTTGGCAGAAAGGTGCAAAAGCGCCGAGCTTCAGGCGTCAGCAGTTCAAAGATGTGCCCTGGAGTCGTCCCCATTCCCACAGTTCTGCCAGACAACCTCAGCTACTGGGGGAAACTGCTGCAGAGGAAACACTACAGAATCAGGCATCTGGCTGTGAAATCAGGCTAAAAAATCAGGCTCAAACTTGCTCCAAAACCAGTCCCTGCACAGACACTCTAAAGACAACTTTACTGGGATCCTCATGTTGATCAGACCTAAGAAAACAGGACCTTCTTCCCCTCTCTGCATCCACCCATACCTTCCCCAGCACCTGGTCTGCCCCCACACACCTTTGGCCCTGCAATGAAGGAATCATTTGTATTGTCTCCTTTTGCCAAGATAGTGAAGGTTTTCCTTGTATTTGGCAAAGCAGCTTTCCTCCTATCTTCTGTGGTCAGGAAGTGTGTCTCCATGAGGATTTGCCTGTATGGCAAGGATTTACTATTCCAATCAAAATTCAGCTCTACAGGCCACTAATCCAGCACATCTACAGCAGAGTAATCCATCCAGCACAACCACATGAAGGCATTTCCCTGGGTGGACAAAATCTTGTAGACTCTTTGCAGACTGGTAAGTGAAGAGGAAAAGAGAATTGGTCACTGGAGCTCCCCAAATTTCAGCAGACTCCCTCAGGAGCTTCTACAGGGCTGCTGAAGCTCAGAGAGTTAAAAAGCAACCCCAAGGGAAGACTGAACATTGTTTCAAAATGCTGAGGAATCTTCTCATCAAAATAATGTCAGAGCCTGTCATGACGGAGGGAAAACAAACGTGCGGAACATGATGGTTCTGCATGAAATGTAAAATGCTGTTTAGTTAAAACAAAGCTCTTTCAAAGCATTCAATGGAGAAGTAGAGGGAGGGAAGAGTAAAGGGAAAAAGCACTTCATTTTGTGAGTTCAAAAGACATTTAAACGGAGAAACCTGTTGAGTCATGCAGTGCCCTGCCTGTGCTTGACACAGCAAGCAGCAATTACTGTCACTCTGGGAGATGGGAGCACCTTCCCCTAGAGCTCATTGGGCTCCTGCCCACTTCAGAGTACCCCCTTCCTCTGCTCTAGTCACCATGGAATGATAGGAGTGGGGGGAAGAGGCCTTTTTTAAATAACCAGAAGAAGAAAGTAAGAGGAGGCAATGCAAAGCGGAACCTTGAAGAACAGTCGCCAAGGGGTGTTGGATCCCTGAAAATTTAGCTCCCGCACAAAGATGTTTTGCTCCTTCTCAGGGCCTTGCTTCCCATGACAGAAAACAAAGTGCTGTTTACAGGCATGCACTGACACTGCTGCAGAAAGCCAAGGTTGGGAACATGGATTCCAGTGTGCCAAGGAACTGCCGTACCCTTGACACAGCACTGCTCTGACTATGCTTCCTGCTCTCCAGAAATCTGTGGTAGAACTGACTCTGAAGCCCAAGAGGATTGCACAGAAGGAATGCAGGCAATGGGATTGCAGTCAGTAGAAAGGGTGTTGAAAGCTTTGGGGCTCTATCAACTCTTCTATTTGCTACTGTGAAGGAGGACAGGAGTCTTGCATGTGCCTGTTACCCTACCTATATAGTCAAACCAATTTAATCTCACCCTTCCCTGCCCATCCATGAAACAGACCCTTTTAACATGTACTAGTTAATAATAACAGCCCCAAAGGACACCACTCAGATGACAATGACAGGAATCACATCAAAGGAAAGAAAAAAGATCCATTCAGAATTGTGGAAGATCAGCATACCTGAGGAAAGAGACTTTCATGGACATGACTTTAATCTTTCCTGCTTCCAGCCCTTAACAGCAGAACGTGATTCAAAAACTTGGTGATTGATTTCCCACCCAGACACAAAGTGACAGGCTCATTTTCAAGTATTGCACAGCTATAATTCGGTGTTTTATTTGTTATTATTGTAACCTGCTGATAGAGTGGGGCTGTATTCAAGGTAGCGGCTAACAACTCTGGCTCGAGGCATTATTTAGACTTGGGTGTTTAATGCCAGAGCCTTGTGCCTCTTGGTATTTATGAAGAAGATGTGCCTGTAGCTCCAGTGCTCGTATCTTATTTGTTTGTTGTTCAAACAAAGGATCAGGAAATTGGATACTGTTTCTGGCGAGTGATATCATCTCAACAGTTCAGGGAAGGCCACTGGTCTTTACATGTTTCTCCAGCACAGCAATGAGGAGAGCTGCCTCCAACACAAGGTGAATGAGTCACCTTGGAAAGTGCTTTGTCTCTCTAAACAGGGAAAGGCTCTGCTCCATAAACCCATGGGACAGAACAGCCTCTCAACTAGGGCTGAGCAGTGCCCCCCAAAGCTGTGGGGCCCAGCCCCACTGCCTATCACTGAAATGCCTCTTCTGATTTGCCAAAGTTTTCCCCATTTCTTGCCTTAATTTCTCCCTCTTCTAATTAAAGATCAAATTAAGAAATTTTGCCTTGGAGAAGAGCACATAGCATTTTTCTCACTCAGAATAAGGTTCTTGGAAGAAAAACCTTCCAGACAGATTCAGTGAGAGCATTCATCCCACTGGAGACCAGCATGGAAAATTCTGCTGGGGTTGTCAGGACTTTTGCAGGATTAGGGCATGTTTATGTAGCCAGAGCAAAGGGTCATGCTGGGTCCCCCCCTTTTCTAGGCCAGAAATCTGTCTTAGCCCTGATCTGGCAGCTCAGAAGCTGCCCCTGGTTTAAACCTCAGCTAACTCTCCTTGCCTTGCAGCACGGCTGCACAAAGGCAATGGTGCACAACTTGCTGCACTCTGTGAACTTACGTGTGAGCTCCTAAATAACTCTGGCAGCTTGGAAAACTCATTCAGGCTGAGAAACTGAGCCTGCTGCAGCAGCAGAAGCCAAGGAAAGGGACTTTATGCTCAAGCTCTGAAGTTTAACCTCTGCTGTGCTTTTGTGCAGCAGCAACAGGTGACATTTGTGCTCATAACAGAAAACTGCAAAGAAAACTGCAAGCAGTGATTTCTGGATGCTGCCTAGATACCCCTGAGATAGGCACAAAAGAGGATTTCTTCACAGACAGAGTTTATGCTGAGAGGCTGAATGTATCTATGAAGTCTTTGGTATTGCTATTCCAGTTTCTCATTAATTGTGTAGAAAACCAAACACTGCCTACTCTCAAAAGGCTATGAGCTCTGTGGGGCTCTGCAGAGAATGAACAGGTATCAGCCATGTGCATTAAGTGGAGGCAATTTGAATATGATCCAGTTTTACCTGTTTCTTAAAAACCTCTCATTTTCTAGGCTTTCTCACTATACCCTGGTCAGCAAGGCACTTTTGTTCAAAAAATGAGTGGCTGTAGCACTTTGTGATATTGTTAGTGGGCATGGTGAGATTAAGTCAAAGCTTGGACTTGATGATCTTGGAGGTCTTTTCCAGCCTTAATGATTCTATGGTTCTGAGTGTCTGGCATGGGACCACAGCCCAGTCGTGTGCCAGGCACCCTGGTGTGACTCTGGACACCCACAGCGAGAGACAAGCAACTACTCTGCACCTGCCAGTTTGCCAATCCAGGAATGAGGGGGGACAGTTTAAATATATATCCCACCCAAGCTGCTACCAGTTCCATTTTGTCAGGGTGTTATTCATAAAAACAATCTCTGGTGCCAGCTCTGGTTCCCAGCCAGGGCTGCAAACTAATGAAATTGCCTTTTATACTGAGCATGCAAACAAGCCTCCTGTGCCTGCAGGAGTGGGCCATACTCCTCACTGTCAACCTTCTGGGGGTGGTGGCAGTCAGGTCCTTATGGACTTGTCAGCAAATGGAACACTGAAATGAGGGCAGAGCTACAATTGCTGGAGAAGCTCTGAAACTTTCCCAAAGAGAAGACTGCATCAGGGAGGATGGTGAGCGAGCCAGCATCTCCCTGGATGTCCTGCAGCCATTCAGCTCACCTGGAGGAGTAGAAGGACAGGGGAGAAGCAGGGAATTAAGCTGAGTGCTTAGAAGAGGAGTTCTTAGGGAAAAAACAGCTGTCCTTGGAGAACTCTGTCACTGTTTGAAGGGATTCAGTTCTGGTTTATTCTCAGTGGGTTTTCTCCAGCTCTCAGCCTCAGTCCTGCTCAGCAGCACCACATGGCGCAGAGACATCCTACATTGACACAAGTGCTGAGTAGGTATAGGGTGAAGCTCTACTACCCCCTGTGATATCCTGTCCTACTAGCACATAGAGAGAACAGAGAGTGCTCAGAAGGCACACGGAATCAGATGTAACAAACCCAACAGTCCACAGAAGTCACTGTTGTGTCCAGTAGCTTCCTTCCCAAAGAGCAGCAGACAGAGATTTAAGAAGGGGAGAGGAGAAGGTGACTGGGCCACACGGGGCCGGTGCTCTCTGGTGTACTACTGCTGTGTAGTTACTCACATGACGGAGGAGAGGCTGCACAGGTGGCTGCCTGCAGGGTTGCTGCAGCTGGCCCTATTGGCAGAGCCCACCTGCCACCTTCCCAACCTGCTCAACACCCCTGGATGTGTCAGCCATATCCCCGATCCATTACGGCTGCCCCCAGCATGAAGAAAAGGCAGGCACCTACAAAAAGCAGAAATCTGCCCGGAACAGAGAGGAAAATCTCCACCATGGCACACTCATGAGAACCGAAGCAACTCAGTCCTGTTGTAGGTTGCTATCCACAAGTCACTGCTTAAAAACAATGTGCTAATTTTTTGTCCCGTAGTGGATCAAAACTGCAACCTGCCTGTGCTTCAGTTTCCCACAGCAGAGAAAGCAAATGAGAGCCCTGAGTGCTGGGAGGACAGGTTTGTTAAATCCAAAATGTATTCATCTGCTTCACTGGTGGGACTGACATAGGGGCAGAACAGCAGAAGGGAAGCAGGGACTGATGCTGTTGTGCCAGGCGTGCAGCCAACCATCAGTCAGGCACTGCATCCTACTCCAGGCTGACCATCTCGGAGCTGCATGCACTTAGGCTCAATGCTTCTTCCAGTCAGTTTCTCTCTCTTCCCCTCTCACAGCTGCTGGCAGCCTTTTTTTTCTCCCACCAAACGTGGCCCTCTTGTGTTCACAAGAGAAATATAGAGAAGTCAGTAGCAACTGCTCATGAATATGAGAGAATTATTAGAAAAGTGGCTTTTCCACACCTTAAACTCCATTTAGATGGATCAGAGAGCCACAAGAAGCATCCTACAGGTTTCTGCCCAAATCCCACAAGAGTGAGCTGAACATCAACTCGAGCGTCATGAAGATTTCTACCTTCCCTCTCACTCCCACCTCCCTCCAGTTTGGAAACAAAGACTCCTTAGAGGTTTGCAGGTCTAAATATGCAGTTATTGGAAGAAATAAGCCCCAACTGCTATTATATGAACGGTGGAGAGGAAGTCCAGCAGGAAAGAATGCAGATCAGTGTGGGGTGGGTGAGTACACGTATGTGTGGCCACATGCACAGGGAGGCTGCAACACAGCTCAGACGCTCTGAAAGGAAACGAGCAGTCGTTTATATCAGGGTTTCCATAGAGACTGAGTTTTGGAAGACTTAAGGTGGAATGATTATGTATGTTCTGAAGGGCTTGAGATAAAAATAACCTTGCTAATAAGTGTTGCATGAACTAATTAGACGATGATCCTTGACTTCGAGCTCCCCTTGGTGATACAGTCACTGGGCCCCGGGCTTGCCCACATGTTCCCCACTAGTGTGCAATGGAGAATGCAGCACCTCAAACAACAGCAGTGACCTCTGCTACCTGCTTCCCTGGAAGGCTGTTACACTTTTCAAAAGGCTTGTCTCTCGCTACCACTCTGCCAGCTCAAGTAGAAACATGTGCTCCAACTCTTCTGCTGCCAGACCTGCTGTCACCAACACCCAGGCAAAACCCCTGGGGTCACACAGTGGGCTTTGACCGTTGGTCTGCAAAAGAAAAAAAGAAGCAGAAAGGTAAGGAGGAGCCCAGCAATGAGCACTGCTGGATTTCCACCTGCCATGGCAAGGAAAGTCTGCCCCAGAACAAATTCACTGAAACCAGCCTAAAATCATCTCCTTGATGGCAGCCCTCCAGCCTCAGACAAGGGCATCTGACCTCCCGTGATTTACAGGAACTCCAGGGAGCCCCAGGGAGTGTCACATCCAAGGCAGGGGGAGAGACAGGGGAGACATGGTTGGTTTGCTCCTTACCTGTATGAAACGCTCGGACATTGCTGTGTCTGGCACTGCTTCCACACCCAGGTACAAACAAGAAAATAAAATACAAAAGGGAAGACCCTCAGCCAAAGAAATGGGAGGTTCTCTGACAGCATCTCCCACCCAATGTTTTGATGCAACAATTGCTCAGTCCTGGCCAAACCTTTAATCCCTCAGAGACTGGGAGAGTTTTTTTCCCCACTTACTGAAAAAAAATGCACTTGGGGTTGCAAGTCAGCAAGAACTGCTCATGCACTTGGGTCAAAATGGCAGGGTGGGAAAATCCTTTTTTTGAAGCCAGAACAAAATCTTTGCAATACTTTGCTTTGGAAAAAGGGCATTTTGTTTGGAACTGCAATAACAGGGGAAATGCATCCAAGAAAGCAACAGAATCTTTTGTTTTGATGGGGGACAAACACAACTTTTTGAGGCCAATTACTTCTACTTGGGCAAGCGATAATGGAAAAAACTTTGTTTCAGGTGGCCTCCCCCCCCATACCCGTCACTCTCCAGTTTCCTCCAGTTAAAGCCATGAAACAAATCAGAGATTTCTTTCAGCTGCAGTCCTTAGCCAGAAGAGCAATTTCCATGCTGCCCTCAGCCCAGCTGTCTCACAGTCTGGCTATCCAACAAGCCACACTGACTCTCAGTATATTTTTCCTAAAGCAAATTCCTAATGATGGTTATGAAAACCTCCTTATGGTTTCCCAGCTGATGCAGAAGTAACATAGAGTAAGAGGCCCTGATTTACACATGGAACATTTCTAAAAGCAGGCTCTGATTTTTGGGGCTGTGTCATAGAATCACGGAATATCCTGAGTTGGGAGGGGTCCACAAGGATCACCGAGTCCCACTCCTGGCCCTGCACAGACACCCCAACAATCCCACCCTGTGCCTGAGAGTGCTGTCCAAGAGCTCCTGGAGCTCCGGCAGCCTCGGGGCTGTGCCCATTCCCTGGGGAGCCTGGGCAGTGCCCAGCACCCTCTGGGGGAAGAACTTCTCCCTCAGATCCATCCCAGCCCCCCGACACAGCTCCAGCCTTTCCCAAAGTCCTGTCCCTGTCCCAGAGCAGAGCTCAGCCCCTGCCCCTCTGGCTCCCCTCGGGAGGAGCTGCAGCCCCCGAGGAGCCTCCCCTCAGTCTCCTCTGCTCCAGCTGCACCAGCCAAGTGCCCTCAGCCGCTCCTCTGACCCTTCCCCGTCCCTGTGTCCCTCCTTTGGATACCTTCCAACAGCTTTGATCCTTCTGATACTGTGGTGCCCGAAGTGCAGCCAGCACTCGAGGTGAGGCTGTCCCAGTGCAGAACAGAGCAGGACAACCCCCCCTCTGCCTGTGACCTCAGGTGCTCTTTAGGGACTAAGAATGCAACACCTTCACCACCAAATCCTGCTTCACACCTGACTGAGCTTCAATGCGCTCACCAAGCAAGTGTTAGTAACTTTTGCATCACCAGCTCTGCCTCGTTTACTTTCTGATGGCTCTCACCCAAAGACTGAGGGAGGGAAAATAAAATCCCTTTTGTCTTCAACTTCTGAAGCCTGGCAGAAAGTGGCAAGCGGTAGTAGAGCTGAAAGGGTCCAGAGCTGCTGTAATTTAGAAAAAGAGTAACAAAGACCATTTTTGATTCACAGGACTGCTCCTCCAGGAACCCTTCAGGTAGGATGGAGATTTCTGTCCCTGCATCCACTCAGGAAGCAGTTATTAGGGGAGCCTTTTCCCCCTTGCACAGAAGAATCCCCTGCAACCTATCCTCTCTGCTGAAAGACTGCAGCATCTCCTTCAGAAGTGTCTTTAATAGAGGCAGTTCCTGGCCACGGCAATGTCAGCTTGATGTAGCACCACTGATTTCTGAGAGTGGCCTGTGCTTTCCTAAGGTGCAAATGACAAGAGACTCCAGCATCTATTTCTGCTTCCCATGGTACCCCCTACAAAGATCAATCCTGCCTGAGCACAACAGAGAACTGCTTGAATTAATTCAAGCAGACAGCATGTTCCTCTCTGTAAACAGTGGCACAGCTCTGGCATCTGCAAAGGTTCCATGTGACGCAGGAAACCTGAGTCAGGCCCACAAAGATATGATCGATGAGGGCAGGGATCAGGAGCAGGACATGTCTGCAGACAGCACAGCCCCAGAGTGCCTCGTGTTGTTCTCATGCCCGCACGAGAAGGAGGGAATGTGATGTGGTTTGACAGGAGCAGCAACAATACAAATTTCCTTCTTCCTAAAACAGCAAGTTTCCAACTCATCACCTGGTCTCAATAGAGCCAACAAATTGCCAAACAGATTTAATTTCAGCCTGGTCTCCTGTCAAACCAGGTTTAAGTGATCAGTGTGTGTGTGCACACTTGTGCGTACATTTATATCCTTTCCCTTTTTCCTTATCCCCCATAATTTTGGACTTACTGGCCAATTCAACTCTAATCTGACAGAGGCAGAGGTCTCAAAAAGGCTACATCCCAAGAGAAATGGCAAAAATACATATTTGATCAGGGTTGGCAGACACTGTAATGAAGGAACTATCTGAAATGTCATCTCAACCCTAACTGCACACCACTCCAGAAGGGACTGAGCCAGAGAGATCCTTGCAGCAGCCTTTCCCGGAGCCACAGGTGGACAGGATGCTTCAAGTTCTGTTTTGGATTTTCCTCCCAAGTTGCCTCTTTCCCAGCACCTGGAGGTCTCCAGAGCTGCCAGGGGAAACTGCTCATCAAGTAAGGTGATTGTGGCCCACCTGGTCCCAAAAAGGCATCTTTAACCTTGAGAGAAACATAGATTTTGCCACTGTCTCCTTCAAAGATCCAGTGCCTCCTAACATGAATGTGCCCATTTATTGACACACATAAATTTGGCTTAACTTGTATCAATACCTGAGCCTCAGGTCATAAATCTGCAGTAGAACTAGAACTGAGTTTCTAGTTTCTCTCAGCCTCACCTTATCATCATCTTTGACCCTGCTATGGTGCCCCTGACCCATAGGCAGAGGCAGGCCCCCTGTGCCAGGCACCATAGACACAGAACCATCACAGGCTGCCTCAACTTGCTCAACAGCAGCTTTGACAAGAACTTCAGCAGGAATTTTCCTGACCCTCCCCACTGTGCCAGGACTTGGCCTTTTCCCAGCAATTATCTCCTGCACAGGGAAAAGCAGCTCAGTGTTCAGCTGTCAATGCAGTGAAGGTGCCTTGAACCCCCCATTTTCCTTCCCGCTCCAGGAAGATCAGCACCAGCTGCTGCAGGTGCTGCCAGGGCTCCTGGGGAAAGAGAACAACAAAAATCCTCTGCTCAAGGTCACCAGCCACAAAGTACCACAAGAGAAAGCAGGCAAAGCACACCAAAGATTAATGGCACTTCAAGGCTTAGATCTGTCTGTGCTGGGAGGGTCTGTGGAGACAGCCAATAAAGGCTAATATGATTTTACATACTAATGAATCATTTCAAGGAACAAAATGCCCTGAACAAGCCTGTGCATGGCCACACTCCTGTCCTGAGGAGCAGGGGCAGGTATTCCCCCCCAATCTGCAGAGAGCACAATTAAAGAAGAGAAAACCTGGATTTTGTAGGCTGAACCTGTGGGTTTGCAGTCTTTTGCTCAGGCAAAAAGGCCGCTGTCAAGAACGTGACTGGGGCAGCATGGCACCGGGCACAGTGCAAAGCTGGGTACCCCGGGCTCTCACCCTTGCTCTGACACTGGAGGCTGTGTGGCCTTGGAGAATTTACGCTTCCTCTCGGTGTCCCCTCTTAAAACAACGATCCTGACACTGTCTTGCTTTGTAAAACACCCTCAGAGCTCACAAAGAGGAGCACTGCATCACAGAGAGTTACTGCTCCATCTGATCCTTTTCTTGCCCTCCTCAAGTGAGCATCTGAGCATCTCCCAGACCTGCACCCAGCAATGTGACTCATGTCTGTCATACGCAACTCCTCTATGATCCCCAAAGGGAAAATGAGGTATGTGGTGGCATGCTTTGTCTTGGCAGGGTTGTTTCATGTCTGGGCTCTGTTCCTAGGAGAAGGGCTCCCTGTGTGTATTGTTTTCTTAGCCACCTACAGTGTCTGTCTGTGTGCAAGGGAAGGGAGGGAGAGGAGCTGCTCGGAAACCAGGCAACAGGCAGCCATTTACAGTGTGGGGTTATCCAGACCTGACATTTAGAGGTAAAATATGCTTGGAAGAGGAAGTTTTCTAACCCCAAGGGCACCAGGCTTGGGAAAGCCTGGTTAGGGCTGAGCCTTGGTCCACTAAAACCCACTGGAACTCTTATTTTTCCACCTTATGTCTTAACTCTTGTACCCCTCCTGAGATTTGGGAGAGAGAGGGAATGAAAAATCATTGAAAGCTTTCCTTTCCTCTACTCCCACTGCCCTGTTTCCCCTGTGAAACAGTGGTGTTCTGGTAGGTGAGGACAGGTGACAACCCAGGGAGTCCCCTCCTGCAGAAGGTTTCATCTTTGGTGCACTGGGCTGGAGAACACACACAGTTCCTCCTGCTTACACAGCAGGAGCCTTGCTGAGCATCAGGGACTTTGATCTCTGTGAAGCTCCAAGGTAGGAGAAGGTGGGTATGGCCTTCCACCCCACTACCTCATGCATCTTTTTTCTTCCAGATCGAGCTGTGGGAGGAAACTCAGAGGTGGATTCGAAGGTGTCTGGAGCACGGTCAGCCCTTTGCCTCCCATGCTCTTTGTTAGCAGAGGTGCATGAGAAAAGGAGAACACGGAACATTCTTATCGAAAAATCCCTGGGACTTTAAAATTGTTTTTCCAAAGAAATAATTTCTTTATTTTCTTCGTAAAAAGTCTATGAACGGACAAGTTTTTCATTTTGGGAACATTTGATTTTAGGATCTTTCTGAAAGCCCCAAACAAAAGTTGAATGTCCTGGACACTACTTTTCAATACTTTGGAATAGGTATTTCCACCATCCTTCATTCCCCTTCTCATAAAAGATCTATTTCATGGTCCATTTGGAAAGTAATACTTATTAGTTTTGTTCTTTTTTCTTTCAGACTCAGAACAAGCCCCACCTTTCTACAACCTCAGTATTCCCTGTCCTGTGCTGAAGCCTCCTTGTCTAACCTGTGAGGCTCCTTCTTGCCAGCATCAGGCATGGATGGAGCTTGCAGTGCAACAGTTAACGTGGTAATTCTCCAAGGATTTTGTTTAGAGTTTTATAGCATTACACACCAGCCTTATTGGATTTAAATGGCTTAAATTAACTGGGTTATTTAATGGATTGTCCAGATTAGGGAGGAATCTGTAAAGGCTGTTACTTCAAGAAGAGCAGCTGCATGGGAAGAAAAGAGCTCCAAGTAACATTAACATCCTGGAGGCTCACAAGTCCTGACAGGCCACTCCTGTCCTTTATTGACATTCTCTCATATGCATTTAGCCAGGTTTGTGTTTAGTTTAATAATCTCCTGAAAGTTTAATTGTTGCTTTATTCATCCATGACCTTTCCTTCTCATCTGGAGACATATTATTGCTAATCTACAAATTTCAAGAACCAGATTTATTTGCAAAACCAATTATTCTGCTATGCAAATCTCCTCTCTTCCTGCAGCCTGCCTGAACAGAGCTTTTTTACAGCCACCATAATATATAGACACTATTCAAATATTTAAATGTAAAATTTATCTATATTTCTTTTCAAGCATGCCCAGGTTCTGTGTGGTGCAAAGTTAATTAAAATCTTCAGAATCAAAAGCAGGTCTCCTGACCTTGATCCAGACCTGACAGACTTTAACCTCCAAAGTCCTCACTTAACCACAGGGGACCTGGAACTACCAGCAAAGTGGAAATCACTTTGCTGTCAGTAAAGCTCTAATGGAGAAACACATCCTCTCCATTAGTGCCAGACATGACAACACCAGTGAAGTCCCAGATACTCACACAGCTCTTCTGAGCTGGCTGCAGAGGCCTGACCTGAAGGAGGGGCAGAAAAATGCTCAGAACAAGAGTCTTTGCTACAGATCTTTACCCCAAATCATCCTGAGGGGCACCTTCCCCAGAGTGTGTCTCCAGAGTGATGTCTCCCCTCAGCCTCAGGATTTCTAATCCTGCTGGCACAGGGTGGGACATGGGACACTTAACAGAATCATGGAACGGCCTGGGTTGGAAGGGACTTTAAATATCATCTTGTTCCACCCCTTGCCATGGGCAGGGACACTTTCCACTAGACCAGGTTGCTCAGAGCCATATCCAACGTGGCCTTGAACACTTCCAGGGATGGGAATGCTGTGGGACTTCCTCGAGCTTCTGCAGATCCAGGGACTTGATCCCTTTTCCCAAATAATCAGTGACTATAGTACTTAACATCATTCGTTCATTTGTCCAGGGCACTGAGCTTTTGTTTGGGGATTTCAGAAAGATCCTAAAATCAAACGTTCCCAAAATTAAACACTTGTCCATTCACAGACTTTTTGCAAAGAAAATAAAGAAATTATTTCTTTGGAAAAACAATTTAAAAGTCACAGGGACATTTTGAGGAGAATACCCCATGTTCTCCTTCTCTCCTGCACTCTGCTAACCGAGAATCAGCTTTAGCTGTCGCCTGCCTCAATTTCCCCACCTTCATCACTGACAGGAGCACTGCCTGTTTCTGTTCACTCAGGATTTAAAGTGCGGAGTGTCACCTACTATGATCCTCCTGCCCAAAGTCACAGCCACTGTCACATGGCTACGGAGCATCACTACCACAATTACAAGCAACCAAGAAATCAACATTTTATACTAATCCTTATGTCAGTGAATGGCATTATCAGGGAAGCTCACACAATTAAACCATAATTCAGTGAAGCGATGTCAAGGACTTTACTGATGAGCAAATTAAGGAAGCATTAGCCAGCCAAAGAGCAGACACCTTGTGCTTGTGCTCCCAGCACTTACCCTGGAGCTGTGCCTGCTCACCCAGCATCCCCCTCCTGGATACAGGGGGCTCTGGAACCGCCAGGGCATCCAATGCCAACAGCTCAGCTTCACCAGGTAGCTGCAGAGAATCCAGGATTCACTGGTGCTCTTCTGGATAACTCTGAAGAGAAGGAAGCAGAAATTAAAAGGGGGAGATTTTGAGTCAGAGGCACAGTAGATAATTGCAGGGTTACATTTGCTGAGAAAGACAGCCTTTATTCTTGCACCAATATGTGAAATATTGCAATCCTAGGTCTGGAAAAAGCAGCATGAGCTACAGATGAATCCCATGGGGACAGCAAAGTACCCCAGATTGCCAGGAGAAGCCATCACTCCCTCAGCTACAAATCCACTTGGACCTGACTGAGAAACAGCAGCTCCTGAGTGTTTTGCTCCAAGTTGATAAGACAGAAATAGTTCTGTATCTCACCAATAAATCACCACTATCAGACTGATGGACAGGGAACAACTTCCAGCAGCCTTTCACTGAAAAGGAATCACTTGTGCACACGAAAACAAGATTGAGGATATGTGTTGTTGGAACAGCCACCTCCTGTCCCACATGCTAAACAGGGAGGAAGGAGGATGAGGACAGTTTGTTCCTGGAAATGGAATGGAGTGAGAGCACTACTTTAGACGCAACCACAGATGGGTCTTACACTTGTGTCCAGAACAGCCCTTTTCTCTGGATACCTGCAGACCCCCGAGGTGGGAACTGGTCACCTCCTGGCAGCCAAACCCACTGCAGTCAAGTGAGCCACTGGCTTCAGTAAGTGCTGCCTCAAGATTTCTATATTTTAGATATGAGTGGCTTTAAGCCATTTTTCACAGTCTGTGGATTCTTTCTCTTGCTCAAATAATTTAGCTTTAACCTGAGGCTGTGGGCTCAATCCCTGCTGTCAAAACCCAGCGTGTAGCTTTGCATGCAGCTCCTGAGGGTATGGGGGGATACAACATGAATCTCCCCAGCTCCTTCAAAGTCTTGCAGAGCTGCTTTATGTGTGTAGAAATTGACATAAATAAAAATAAATCTGACAGGCTTTAGTCTGTGTTTCTCTGGTATATCCTTGTCTGCACTGGATTTACCCGAGTTGGTTTATATCTAACAGCATCAATAGGGGGATGTTTACAGTGAGACAGACTCCAGTAAATACTAGCAGGGATAAGGGTCCCCTCACAAATACTTCCAAGTAAAGTAACATATAATGTGCAGCCTATGGATGTGGGAGTCACCAGAAATCCCAGGCTGGGTGTCCCACTGGCCCCAGCTCATTTCTGTGGCTGTGCACACATGATCTGCTTGAGGTACCCCAACCCCACATGCACAGCAAACCAGGCAGCTTCAGCTACCTCTAGAAATGTAAGTTTCAATGCAAATTACTCTTTTTTCACTGCTAGTTTCACTTGCATTAAGAATTACTTTTTGTTCCTCTAAGTAGAGGCAAACAAGACTCACAAACCCCTGCAACAGCATCCAATTACACTTGGAGCTGGAAACACTAGTTTCTAGGGAGGAAAGAGGTCACATTCCCCTGCTGCTGCCTGGGCCATGGCGTGGGCATAAACGAAATGTGAATTACACCACTCTTACCAATGCAAATGATTACAGAGGAGCTGCAATCCAAGGTGAAGCTGAGCCTTTAGTAGTTTGTTTTAAGCTCAGACATCATTAAATATAACAGAAACACGGAAGAAACTTTCCCTCAGTGACATTTGGATGAAAATGTGACTGATTCTATATGATTCTAGGATTTTCTGGTGCCCTGCAGCTGGACTCTGGCACCTGTTCTGGGCTGGCCACAGGCATCCTGTGCTGGGACAAATGTCTCCATGAAGGTTTGCCGTAACTGGCCATCCTCATTTTGCCAGAGTTCTTTGATATTTTTAGCTTCCATCACAAACAGACTTATCTTTTCTTACAAAGCTGCTATTGAGGCAGAACTCCACTGACATACAGCTACTAATCTAAGTGCACATCTAATCCATTGACACTGAACCCTCTGGAAAGCAGTGGGTAGCATCACTTTGCTCTAATGCATATTCAGGCAATGAGAGAACTGAGCCGTGGCTTTGGTTGATGGAAACTTCAGATGATTGTATCCCCACTCTTCTCTTCATCCCTGTCCTCTTGTTCTCCTGCACTGTGCTGACCTATCCAGGTATGTGGACAGGCTGAGAAAAGGGCTGGAAAGTGGATCGGCTGAGAAAAGGGCTGGGAAAATGGATTAGCTGAAAAGAAAAACAAACTCTTTTTTTGCTCGGTTGATGTTCAGCCAGATCAGTTGTTCCACAACCCACTCTACACACACAGAGCCAGGTCAGAGCAGCGCACAGCGTGCCCATGGCAATGAGACGGATCAGCAAGGAGCAGGGACACCCTGCATTTGTTCTTGTCATCATGGATTTTGGTGCATGATGCCACCTGCTCCAGACTTTTCCAAAATAGATGTCACTCTCGACACTTCCCAAAGCTGCAAGGACCAACAGCAGCCTCTGAAATGACATCAGCGCTCAGCTTCTCTGCAAAAAACCTGGGACACAAGATCCTTTGTCTCCAGATTACACTCATCTTTTCCACTTCTTCAAATAAGATAAATCTTATAATTTGTCACATAGCTGGTGGTTTCCAAACATCATTTACCCAATGGAGGCTGAGGCGGGGGAAAGCTATTCTTCAGGTCAAGTTGTGAGTCATTTGGCTTGCCAGTCAACCAAGTCTCACTCACTTGGAGACAATATATCTGAGCTATAAAACCTCAACCAGAAACATAACTCACCAAATTTACTGAGTAGCCTGTCATCACTGAGAGCAATGGTCCTTAACCCCTTATCTAGCTCCAGGGAATCATTATCTGCAGTTGCTAATTTAAGCTTGTTTTAAGTAATAAAAAAGCATTTCTTTCTGCTAAAAATGCCTGGTTCTACTCCTGTTTCATTATTCAGTTTCATATTAAGAGTTATTATTTTTATTGCTTTCTGTTCAAATTGACATTCAAATAAATACCCAATATACTAGCCAATTAACAAGGTGGGGCCAAATGCCCAAGCATTTTTGCTTGCCAGGCAAGGGCTGCAGAAGCCTCTGAAAATAATGAAGTAGAGTTTAATCCACCCTTTCTGAGCTGTGCATATATGAGCTGTCATCCCAGCCCATGCAGGGATTTCCAGGCTGCACAGGACACAAGTAGGACCCTGGGATGGAACATGGCATTGGTCTCACCACATCTGTACTCACCTTCCCCCTTTCAGCACAGTCTCTCCAGTGTAATCCTTCAAATTCACTTTGGGTTGCTCCATTCTCTGTACATTTATGTACAAAAATAAAAAAGACCATGTGCAATGGCGCAGTGCCTTGCAGGTTTCAGCACCTATTCAGGAATCCATTCCTCAGTGAACTGCAGTGAAGGCTGGGGCCAGCTCCTCACACTAAGATCAGCCAGGAAGGGGCCTCAAAAGTGCAACTCAGCTCATAGATAACAATTATATTTCCTCACAGCTGGGGCTACAGTAGGATGAGAAGAGTCAGGCTGAAGGCTGGACACGAGTCACTAATATACAGAGTGGAAAAAGAAACATCACAGAAAACAGCAAAAGCAAGTTGGCCAGGTTGGCTATATAATTACCCCCAAACTTCTAAAGCTGGGACAATGACCACAAATCCTCAAGCAAGCCATCTGTCATCTGGGAAGATGTGATTCAGATAGTGAAGGGAGTCACACTAGTGGACAGCTCTATGGGAACCGATTTACTTGCTGAAGGAAGAAACTTTAGTCAGTCAGGGCTCAAAAAGCTTGTAACTCATGTCAGAGAAGAGCAAAACTGATTGTACACTCATCATAGGTGAACAAAAGATCAGAGAAGACAAAACAATTACAAGCAGATAATGAACTGGATAGTCAGCAGCACAGAGAGAGCCTCTAAAGAGTAAATCCAGGGTAACTGTGCCCATAACAGCAAAGAAGAGCAGGGGGAAGGAGGACCAGCAGGACCGGCCTCATCTCCTGTGTGCTGGAGTCCCCAGTCCACTCTGGTTGAGGGGACAGCCCAGATCTAACCCTGAAGATGCTGTGGTTTGGGAGTCAGTGCTTTTCCAACCCCTCTCCTTTGTGGCTTGCGTTGCAACCACCAAGATGTGAAGGAAACCTTGAACCCATTTCCAATTTCGCAGTTCCAAACCACCAGCTGTTTTAGGATGGCTGCTTCTGCCCTTCCTGCTCTGCTGGAGACCTGACGCTAGCTTTGCGGGGTATGAATGATTGTTCTCCAAAGCATCAGCTCTGAAGAAATAATTGCTCCAGGGAACCCTGAGCCATAGTTGTGGGGAGAGGCAGATTAGAGGAATCAGTCTCATTTTCCACTGGAACAGCTGGGAATGTGCACACACTGTGGGTGACTGTCTCAGATGAGACAGGTTATGAGCAGCTGATAGAAAGGAATGTCTCAAACAGCTCCATAGCCTGCGACTGTCCAACTGCTCCGTGTACCAAGACACCGACACCCAGCAGGATGTTTGCGCTGCTCTTCCAGCCCTCTGTGGAGCAGGGAAAAGGAAGAGGGGAATGGAAAATCCACCTCTACCAGTGGGGCTGATGATGCAAACCATCCTCCACACAAGGAAGATAATCTCCAACCCCACACGGTACTTGGAATCCTGGAGCCAGAGGCTGCAGGGGCTGTGCAAGTCTCAATGGCCCAGGCTGAGCAGGCGGGTGTGGGTTGCTCACGCTCACACCCAGCACGATCTCCACTGGGTTGAGGATGAGGAGATCCAAGCACCAACTCCCCCTTTGTTGCTCTGCTGTGCCCGATTGCAGGTGGGAGGACTCAGGGGAACTCCAGGGGCCTCTGGGATGGGGGTCTGTGTGAGCAGAGCCTTGCAGAGAGCAGGAGATAATTATCTCCTTAGAAGAAACCTTCACAGCTTCTTAGAGATCAATACTTATCTTTCCATCTGTCCTGATGATCCCTTATCGTTACCCAATCCTCCTGGGCTTCACAGACAGTAGCTAATCCTGTGATAAGAGATTAAGAGAAAAGCCAAGACACTTTTCCAACCATTAATGGCAATTCCCCCAAAAGTCCGGGTGTGTGACAAAGAGACCCTGAGATGCCTTACAGGCATTGCTCCCTGTGACAGACAAAGACGAAAGATGCAGGCAGACACCTGATTATTCCCAACTGACCTGCTAGGTACTTAGTCATGGCTGTTCGAGTTGTTTTAGGATAAGAAAAATATTATCATTAGGAGGAGCTGTGCTACATGGTAGAGCAGTGATAGCTGGTGCTTTGATTATGCCCATGGAGAGGTAAATGTGCCAGAGGGTCACACAGCATTCTGGGAGCATTTCCTGCATGCAAAGAAGAACCATCTCTAATGGGAAGGCAGGCTTTTGTTACAGATTGGGATAAACCATACTGAAACTTGTAGTTTTTAACTGTTACTCCTCAATAAGAGAGCGGCAGTTAAGCGCATGCATCCACTGAAAATAGGAAGGAAATGCAGAGCTGTTCTGAGCGGAATACTCTGAGAAGAATTCCTGGTTTAATTTGGTGAGGGAGCGATAAAAGGAGTAGCAAAGGGAAACTACAAACACAACCATGTGTGTCTTGAGGGGACTCAGACACACAGAACGTGTTTCTGAGTTGTGTTTAGTTATGAAAAGTTTGGAGCTGTTGCTTTAGACTGTGGGGTTTCTCCCCGATCTAAAAACCAGACATTTGTACCTCCATGTAAGGAAAATTGCCTCAAGGATTCTTGACTTCAGCATTAGCTTCCTCCTAACAAGACCAGCCTACAATATCTCCAACTCAGTCCACAATATCTCCTACTGTAGTCAAAAAGCCAGGGCATTGAGCAGCAAAATGCAGAATTCCACACCCTGGCACGTTACCTGATACATTTTGTGGAGGATGGTTACCAGGTTTCTCAGCACAGCTCTCTGTCTTGGGAACCACCTTTGAGAAACTGCTCTACATCCAGAACTTGTTGCTCTACACCAGCATAAATCCAGGATCCCCACAACAGCTGTATTTTCTAGCACTTCCAGTGCCATGCACTCTTTCCTGCCCACAAACAGCAAATTCCATTAGCCCAAATTGCTTTTGCTTTCAAAAACACGCACAAAAAGAAGAACAAAAATAACATCTCTTGCCCAGGACAACACAATGTGTGTATTTTTTGGCTCACTTTCCGCAATGGCAGGAGTTTTTGAAGACAAAAATATCCCAGAGATGGTCTATGGTGCATAGAGCAGCATTTGATACAAGGACCACAAATGAACTGATGTCTTTGTGGTACAATCAGGGGGCATTAGGGAGAGCAACTTTCTGAGACACATCCTTCTCCACCAGCAGCAAAACTAGCACAGAAAACCTCTCTCCTAGAATACATTTCATTCCGTATTAAATGTTATGGTTTCTGAGAGCTGCTCCCGTGCAAAACCAACACTGTTACTTATGAAACAATGCATCAAACCCACAGATGGGAATTGGCTCTCCTGGCAGCACAGCCAAAAAAAATCCCTACTTTCTGTCTTTTCCCTCCTGTAACAAATGGCCTCTTTCCCCAGTCATCTGCGTAACATTTAATGATTAATGCCTTATGTGGCATGACACAGAGTCATTTGCTTCCTTTTAAGAAAGCTTAAAGCTCTTTGGAGACTGGGTTCTACTTTCAGCATTATCTGTCTACTGAGAAAACACATTTCAGATGTTCAGCCAGTTTCTTTAAAGAACAGGCTAAATGGAGAGTTCCCAAGGATCATCTTAATGGACTTTACTTAGTTTCTGACTGTCTTTCATCTAGTTTATTGTCTCTTCTTTAGATTTGCAAATTACTTGGACTGTAAGCAGAGCCTTGGACTGAATTTGGACAATCTGCAGGCAGCAAGGAGGGCTGTGCTGTCTAATGGACAAGGAACAGGCCTGGAATCCAGGAAGCCTGAAATGCAGCAGAGATGTTCCACACTCCCAAACCTGCTGCCTGTCACTTCTCTAGTTGTCTTACATCCATAAAATGAGGGTAAAGATACAGTTCCCAGGAACCCCACATACCAAATCATTCAGGATAAGTAGCACCAACCTTTTGCCCTAACCAAGCCCAGGAATCCACCTGCTCTCAGGTCCCCAAACTACTATTCACTCCCACAACACAGGACATCTACACCGGGAATTTGTATTTCGCACCTTTGCTGACAAGGAAAGCCTAAACAAGTATTTTAGGTTAAAATTCTTAACTTCCAGCTCACTTCTGATTCCCTTCAGCACCTGCCATTCCTTGGGCTCCTTGTTTTTCCCATACGGTGCACAGCTGCCAATAGCACAGGTGAAACACCTGTAGGAGCCCCAGACAGAAGTTACTTCTGGGAAATATTAAGGATTATTCTGATTATTCCATCTGAATGACAGGATGGGCAGCGTGAGAAAGTCAGGCCACACACTGGCTGTTACAGTCACTCTGTGGAGACCTGTGGTGAAGCAGAGCAAATGTACCAGCAAATCCCTTGGAGACTTCTCAATGTTAAACAAGAAAGAAAAATAATGGAGGAGGCTGCCAGACTCTGGCTCGTTTTAAATGAACCAGTGCGATTGCTTCAAAACATTTTTCTGGTTGGGGCTGGTATTTTCCCTTCCATGGGATGTTTTGAAATTTATACCTTTGTTTTGAAAGAGACCATAGCTCTTCCCCTTGGGATTTCCCAAAGAGCAGAGGTTCCCAAGGCCTTGTGCCAGCCCTGTGTGAGCCAGGAGTTCTCCTGAGTGAGGGAAGATGGCAGGGGACATTTTCCAATCCTTTCAAGACGTTTGTCAGCTTCCAGACTGAGGCAAAAGGGCCTCGGTGTAATGGGAACCCTGTCCCCAGAGAGGAAGTGTGAACAGAATCCTGCCCTGTTTTGAGGCCCTGGGCTTTTAGGGGGGAAAGGTGACTTATTCTGTTTGTTCAGCTGCAGTTACAGAAACAGTTTAGTGAAAGAATAAAACAAAAGCAAAGACGCTTCCCCTCAGAGCTCCCTCTTTGTCTCGCAAGTCTTATTTGCTGACACAGAGGACTTGTGCTGATGGGAAATGTAGCTCGTGGAGGGGTGGAAGGGCTCTGCTCTGGGCTCCATGGAGACAAAGACAGAGTCTCTGGTCTGCACAGCATGCTACAACCTGCCTGGGCTGACCCTCACTTCCCCAGCATCGTGTCTCAATGTAATCCCACTGATTTCAGAGGGGTTTCTCCTGATCAGCATCATCAGAGCGCATGAGCCTGGCCCTTCTCCCACAGCTTTGGCACTTCCTAGAGCAGAGGCAGGATCAGGCTCTGAACAAGAGGAGAATTAGACCTTCCGAGGCTCTGTCTAAGTGAAGGCTGCCTGATTTGCCCTCTTTGCCACCAGTGGTGTAGGTGCTTTGCTTTTTTCCCCTCACTGCCTCCTTCCAATGGGGAAAATAACACTTTGGCGAGTCAATGATAAAATGGTTTAATGTAATAAACATGAATCTGTCAGACTCAAGTGCCCTACAATATTCCAGGCTGCAAATGCAGGACCAACAGTGAGCTTGTTGATACAGCCTCAAGCCAGAACTAATCAGACATAGACACCATTTGCTTTCAATAGAAATTATATTCAAGAGGGCTGTTTCCTGCTTGCAGGGAAAGACGGGAAGGAAAACAGAGTGATGTGGCACCCTGAAAGGGAAGAGTTCTCTCCCATCAGGCAAAACATCACAGGGTTTCAATGTCTTGCAGGGAAAGAGTCTCCCTATTTGACTAGAGATTCTGCTGACGCAGCTCGTGCCTGAAGATCTTCCCAGGAAGCAAAAACACACAAATGAATAAAAGAGACCTTTTTGTGTGCAGGGCTGTAAATAACAGGTAATGAAAGCAGAATCAGCAGCCAACAGGCTGGGGCTGTAAAACTACACATGTTGGTGCTGCATCAGGACAGTAAACAGTCCTTTACCTCCTTGATCTGGCACAGAGGTAACATTAATTTGCCTTTCAAGTGGCCCCTCTGATGCCCAGGAAGGCCAATGTCACTCGGTTCTGGAGTCTCTGCAGGAATACTCAGAAAAGAACTGGCAGGAATTCAGGGCAGATGCTTTCCAACCTCTGTTACACTGGGTATAAATCCAACCCAGCTCTACTGACAGGAGAGTGGTGACTTACATCAGTGAAAATGAGAGCAAAATTCATTGGAATTGGCCCTCTGAGATAGTTTGATCTGATCATTAGGGATGGATAATTAGATGCATGTGAGCCTGTGGCCTCCCCACCCGCCACTCCAAGAGCTATCTCCCACTTAAGCAAAACTCTTAACTTTAGCTCACCATTTTCACAACATTATTGTTTCCCAGTTCTATGCTGCTGTGCTCCTTCCAGGACCCCTTTCCTCCCACTCCAAACAAAACACACATTTTGGCACTTTTCCTTTGAGGACTGGAGGTCCTGGGAGTATTAAACTCCCAGACCTGTTCTTACAAGATCAGCAACTTTGCTTTGCAAGCTCAAGGACTTCAGAAAACTTGGAGGGGATCCAGGTTCAAGGGAACTTAACATAGGTGTGAAAAGGGCTCCCTGGTGCTAAAGTAATATATAATAATTAATAATAATTAGTCACTTAATGACAAGGTTCCCTGATCAGTCATGATCACAGCTTCATAGCTGGTATCACCATGCTTTGAGACAGGTATGACAGGCTTGACCTTTCCTCCTCACCGGCTTTATGCTGTTATAATTTTGTTAAGGCAAACCCTTAGCTTGTGTAAATCAGCACAGCTAGAGTGACTTCTGATTTATGCCAGTACAGGAAGGGAATCACATCCCCTACATATTTTATCAGCCTAACAACCTAACACATAGCAAGGCAGAGTCAGAGTGGGACTCTTTTCCCTCAACTGCTGTCTCTCACCCGCAGAGAGGAAAATAAAATCAGCTTTCAGGCTTCTAGGTATGATTGCTTCAGGGTCAGGAAGGGGAAACTCGTTCTGTCCCTCCTCCCATGCAGTTGGTATTCTCCTCCTTCAACATACCACATGGCAGCTGAATTAGTACTACACTGCCTAATTACATTTGATCACCTCTGGAACATCAGATTTCAAGCAGTGAAAGGGGCTGTGTATTTGTAGCTGCATCCTGAATCCTACCCAACTTTCTATGGAAAAAAGAACAGGAGAGAAACACTCCCTCCACCCCAGAAAAGCTTTTAATATTCATTTCTTCTTCCTCCTGTGGCTCTTTTCACTTTTCCAGAGGCTGCAGCGAACTGCCTCCCCAATTGAAGTGAACTCCCTCTTAAGGCTTTATCTCTTGAAGAGACTTGAGATGTTCTGGCCCAGTGCTCTGCTGTGTGGGTACCCTCCCCACTCCTGATGTTCTTATTATCCTCATTGTCACTGGCCTGAGTCATTGTGGGCCCTTTTTGCTACACTCCCTGGAATGGCCTGTGATAAAGACAATTCCACATTATTATTGCTTTTGCAAAGTTCTTTTTATTTCTTCTACAGCCAAAAAATAATCTAAGGATTCATATTGGAGGTAACGTATTAGAAAGTGCCTGCTTTATTATCAGCACAATATGGGCCTGTAATCTGATAATGATAAAAATCTGCCCCTCTGCTTTGCCTCTTATCATTTAATTGGAGCGAAGGAACACATTCGTTTGTTAATAATTTTATAATTGGTGCTATCTGCCGAGACCCATCAAAGGAACCGTGCACAACAACCTCTTTCAGTACAAACTATCTCCCTGATAAAATGAGCTTTATGGCATTTAAATGATCCTGTTATTGTCTGCAGGGCCCTCAGGGCACACAGCCCCCTGGAGCACCTGCAGCTCAGCACTAACCCATCTCTGTGTGCGCCCCCAGCTCCCAGCGGACACACGGACCCATGTGCTGTTACCCGGGGAGCTGGTGGCTTCTGCAATCCCTTCTGCTCCGGTTGAACTAGACATCCCAATATTTTGACAATGCAAGGATGTATCGCTTCACACTTGTGTTTCCGTGCGCCTCCCAGCCCAACTCACCTGAGGCATCTCTGCTCTCGCTCCGCCATCTGCTTGTGAGCAGAGACAGCTGGATCTGCACAGGGTGTGAAGGGAAGCGCACACTGAAGGGTTTGTTTCCCCCAGCAATGAAAACACTGAGGCTGTGTCTGCAGTGACCATCATGCAAGACCCAAGTCTGTTCTTAAATCCAGAGCCACATTGCTCCCACCGGGGCTTTGCCCCATCACTGGGCTCTGTGGAGGTGAGACCCAGATGAGGCATCACCTTCGTGTCCAGGTAAATACAGTGGGTCAGCCTGAGCTACTACAGCTCAATCCACAAGTGCTGGCCTACGCTTGGCAGCTCTTCCCCACAGCATGGGCACGTTGGCTACAGCTATAAATACAGCAAGGCAAAACACAGAGGCCACAGCTTGCTCTTTTGCCTGAGGGTAAACAGCATTGCTTGGCCCATTGCCATACAGCTGAACTCTTCCTCCTTCTCCCCCAGAGTCCTCAGCATGGCTACAGTCAGAGGGTCTTTTGGGATGATGTGCCTATTAGGGAGGTGATCCTGCCCCTCTTCTCAGTCCTGGGGAGGCATATCTGGGACAGACATGGAGTTCCTGGAGCTGGTTCAATGAGGGCCATGAAGACGATAAAGAGACTGGAGCATAGTAAAAAACTGGGGCTGATGCATTCACTTGGCGCTATTTATAACCAGCCAAACTCGTCAAATAAATGTGAAGTATAAATCCTGCATCAGCCACACAACTGTGGCACCTGGTCAGCACCAGGCTTGGGTCTGCAGCAGAGCTTGCTCTGCTTAAGGGGGAGGAAATTATGGCAGAGAGATGGGTTTTGGAGCATCGCACTGACTGTTTAAGATATCATCATTTCACCTCAAGTGTGGTTGCAAGTCCTGCCACGCCACTGTTTCACCACTGTTTCTTAACCCCAAGTTGTCCCTGTGACCAAATGACTCAGCAGCGCATCAAAAAACCCATCAGCCTCCCACGCTGCAGCCTTGCTTTACCGAGCAGAAGAACAGAGAAATCAGGGCTAATCCTTTTGAGAGTGGTTACCAACACCAGGCACCGGTATTTCTGCAAGGCCCCTTTTTGAAGCACCCCACCTTCACCTCCCAGAAGTGGAATAGCACAAGGCAGAGCTGAGGGCAGGATGTACAAATCTTTGACAGTGTGCCCTTTTCAGACCTATCTTAGTGCAAGATCTGATGCTGTGCTGTGGAAAATTGTAGGAATTTTCTGGTGCTTTCCAGGAATTCCTTGGTCTAAAAAGCTCTTGTGCCCAGGATTTCCTGGACAGCTCTGGAACCCCACAGTTCAGCAGTCTGTCATTAAAATTACTTGGACACAAGCTGAGAGAAAGTTATCACAGACTCCCCCACTGCCAGCATCTTCCCAACACTCTGTTTATGCATCACACAGGAATTTAAAAAAAAATTAACTAAACTCATTAAATTTACATTTCACCTTATCACATCTGTATAGGTCTATTCAGGCATCAATCAAAAGGAGAGCAAAAAAAAACCCCTCAACCTTTAATAACCCTTTACAACAGCTCTGTATCTGCCATCTGTGCATACGTGGATGGCAGAATGGCAGGAAAAGAGGAAAAACCCCACAAGTGTTTTTAGCCAGATGCCAAGAGGCTGCCAGGGTCTGGAGGAGACATCAGGAACCTTGTGCTGGGGCTGATTTGGGACCTGCCACACAATTTTGGTTCCCAAGCCAGGTCTGCCCAAGGCACTGAGATGTCCCTGACCCTGCTCAGCTCCTTGGGGCTGGAAGAGCTGCGGGTGCAGGTCCCTCCCTGGAGCTGTCGGCCCCATCCCCAGGTGAAATAAGGAGGGGCACTCTGGGCCATCTGTGCTAGAAAGCCCCAAGCATCACTGTGCCAGGGAAACCACAGCCCAGGAACCACTCAGGCCCAAAAGGCTGTTCATGTCCCTTCTCCACCTTCACATCCCTCAGCCCTGTCAGGGGACTCAGCTTTTTTATATCCCAGAATAAGCACTGGTTTGACATGAGCAATGATGATCGTTTCATATAGCAAGGGTGAGAGACTAATTAAAACCCAGAGCTTTATGATTTCATTGAGCTCCTGCAAGATCTGGCTGTCTAAAGGTATATTTATAAGAGTTTTAAGTGTTTTATGCAAATTCTATTGCTCGTGAAAGGCCCTGGATTCCCCAGCACGGAGAAGACAGTGCTCTGTCTGTTCACAGGGCTGTCACAAGCCGCAGAGGGGTCTGGCCCAAGCTCTGAAGGAATTCTCAAGGGTTCCACTGGGCTGTTCGAGGTGCTGCTGTTTCGACATCTATTTCCATCCTTATCATTGCACTGTGTTTACACACAGAGACCAAACCAGGACCCTGGAGCTCACATGCTTTCAGCCAAAGCAGTTGTAAAACTTATTTTTCCCACCTGCAGGATCTGGAAGTTCTTTGCCAGGAAGCCTCAAAGCTGGAAAGGCACATGATGTGGGGCCCTGCATGGGAGTCACCAAGCTGTGCCTGCACCAAAGGTTTCCACTGGCTTTACTGCATCAATCAAAAGCCTGATTGAAATTAAAACTAAGGCCCAGACTCTGCAGTTTCAACTGCTGTCTCAGTGATGTGACAATAATGGGAGATAACACAGTGGTGCCTGGAAAGAAGCAGAGAGGTTGTGCACAAGGCAACAGCTTTAGAGCAGAGAGGATCTTTTCAGCCCTCCCAGGGGTCCAGACCAAAATGAGCTGGATTCCCTCAATCTTAAACCACTGTACTTGGCTTTGGTGCCTGAAGGGACAGTCCCAGCTCCTGTCCTTGGCCGCCCCAGCACTGCGGCGAGCTTGGTGATGTGTTAACAGCCTTCTCATTGTACCATGGCCCTGATGCACCCACAATGACTAGCAGTGCCCCTGGCCAGAACCTGCAATGTGGGGGACATGGAAAGACCTCTCCCCTTCTGACCCAATAGCAGGGAATTCCTTACCAATTCGATAGGGACTTCTGATGAATCAGTCATTCTGCAGCTCCTGGTGCAGAGCCCAAATGTGCAGCCACCTCTCTCTCCCAGTGATGCATCAAAAGCTGGGCCCTGCCCACCAAACCTCCTCAAGACAAATGGAGAAGCAGAAATAACCCAAAAAGCTCCAAGAACCATCTAATCAATTACTCCTGGTTCTTTCCTTTAAAAGCAGACATTAATTTCCTTTCCTCCCCACTTCCAAGGGCAGTTCAGAGGATTAATTAATATTGGATACATGTTTGGGCCTGACACACTTTATTAACAGGTAGTATTAATCAGATTGCGTTTGATCAGCTCTGGCTCAGCGCAGCCCTTGTCAGCCACTGTAACACCTCAGTGCTCATTGCCAGTGCTGGGCTACCTGACAGAGCTGTGTCTGAGCCCAGGATCAACCACTGGAACAGTGAACCACTGCCCCTTAGACCACTGCAGCATTTCCCACCCTTTCACAGCATGGAATATCCATGGAGCAACCTGAACTCATGGCAAGCGTCCCTGCTTATGGCAGGAGTGGAACTAGGTGAGCTTTAAGATCCCTTGCAACCCAAACCATTCTGGAACTCTGGGTTAATTTGGATGTCAGTAAGAGCTGCTTTTCTGACTGTGAGGTCTCTTCTAAGTGTGGCTTTTGAGATTGGAGGAGTTGGTCACCAGGGTCTGCATGTCTTGTTTACCCCTCGGGTGATGTAACACAACAGGCTCCTCTGAGAGGCAGCTCTACAGCTGTTTTGCATTCTGAGGATACACTGAAAAATCCCCCATTTGGGACACAGGAGCGTGATCTCATGTGCCACGTGTGCGAGCAGCTCATTTTCCATCACATCAAGCAGTTCACAACAGTGCTCTGAATCATGGCTCCCTCTGCAATCAAGGGGGGCAGGACCAGCCCCTCTGAGGCTGAATGAGCTTGCCCCAAAGGCAGTGTTTGGGGTGGAAGGACCTTCACTGACTGCTCTTCACCCATACTAGAGGAACCTCAATGAGATGCTTTGCTTGCAGAGGACTGATGCCACCCTGTCCTGTTTTCTGTCTGGGTAAAAAAAAATCTTTGCTTGGCAGTTCTGTTGTACAGTTCCTATTGCTTCAAGCTAGAAATAAGAAAAAGTAAAACTGTGTGAGGTGCCAGACTGGTGAGGGAGGAACTGGGACCTATTTACCCCACTTTCCCCTGCAATAAGGCAGAACAAGCTGACTTTCCCTGGCTATAGATAGACCAAGGCATGTCCTATATCCTGCCTGCAGAGCCAAGCGATGCTGGCTCAGCATTAGCCTGGCTAGCCTCCAAAATTGGATTTCCAATTAATAGCGTCGACTCATCACAGAGAAGAGGGAGCTCAGGTCCTAGTTGAAGGTCAAGGAACTTTAGGCAGCATGGGACAGATACACACACCACACAACTTCCAAATCACCTGCAGCACACAGGGAGAGGCCAGGCCCAATGCAGAAGCCTTTTGCCCAGGTGGACAGAATTTTTTAGACAAGTTCAAGGCAGCTGATCCTAAACTCAGTAGCACTTCAGGAAGTCAGAGAGGGGGAAAAGAGCTTCCCCCCCACACTGGCAGACACTGGGGTGGAAGAGCATTTTCACCCTCAGCCAACAAAGGCACAAAACCCATCTGAACTGGTGATGACAACAGTCATAGTAACATTCAGATAACCTTAAGGAGACTCAGCTCACTCCAAACCTTCTGTCCCTCCGTGCTAAAGGATCAAGACTAGCCAGGTGTCCTCAAGCTGCTCCCTGTATGTGACGAGTCCCTTGGAAACAGGGCCATGGCACAAACATCACCTTACAGCCGCCATTTGAGTCTGGAGGCAACTCCCATTCTCCTGCTTAGGCAAAGGTTCAAGATTTGAGGTTAAAGGGGAAGAGGGGGAGGAGAAAATATTTTATTTATAACTGCACATTCATTTGATTAAGAACTGTTTCTGAAAGATTTGCCTGAAACAATATGAAGGGAAGGGGTGGGGCAGCAGGGGAGAGAAATCACGCATCACAGTTTAATCCCAGCAGCACTGCAGAGGGTTGGGAAAGGCTGGCACTCTCCACACAGCCCCTTCGCAAGCAGCTGAGCAGAGCTCATTCTCAGCTAAAGGAGACAGCAGTTCCCAGAAGATGCTCTCTTTTCCACACACCTTTGGAGTAAGGAGTCTGTTCTGGACAGATGGGGTCACAACCAGTTGGAGAAGGTTTGAATTCCCAAGGAAAGGACCAAAAATCCATCTGCTGAGGCTCGCCAGACCACCTCCTCCCCTCCCCGAGCATGCTGTGGCCTGGCAGGACAGTATAATCACCTTATCAGTATTTCCCTGTGATATAAATTCACATGCACAAAAATCAATTAACCACCAGTGTCGCTGATTATAAAACAACTATTTACATAATTAATTACTATATTTTAATAAATGGTATGCAGGAAAGGAAGCCAGCAAAATACAGCCATTCTTTTGGTACCATCAATTATTTGGAAGGGAAGGCAATTATACTAAATCTTTCTTCCACCTAGCTCTCTTGTCAAGGGAAATTCCTCCCCCTCCTTCAGCTGACTCAAAGCCTGGAACTGGGCCTCCAACATCACATTACTAAATTGCTTAAGCAGCATTTTAAATAACAAAAAGGGATATCATTTAATTTTTCTGAAACATGAAAATCAATAATCTGTCCTTCAGCTTCCCTGAGTGATTGGCCAGGGCTGTCTCTCTCCAAGCTAATTCAATTTTCAGTCTTATTTGGAGGAACCAAGGTTTCAAAAAATAATCAGACTGATCTTATGCGCCCATCTGGGATTTCAATGAGGAATTCCTTTCACTGAATTGGTATCCTGTCCTTTTGGAAAGGAGATGCATTCCTGTCATTATTTGGAGACAGACCCTGATCAATAATTCTTACTGCTATTTATGGTTCCTCTGTGGGTTACACTCCCTTGCACATACCTGTACAGTCATGCAGGAAGCAGTGACTGCATGAGGAGTCCGTTGACTGCACAGGCAAGGATCTCTCCAGGGGTGAGTGTCCATAGAGGTTTCTCCCCAGAAATTCTTGACCCCTGGGTGTGTGGGAGGGGAGAGTTCACAATGCTGAGCACGTTTTATAAAGGGCAAGAGTACAGCCAAGGAGCCTGGCTGGTTAAAGGTCTGGCAAGCAAGGAAGGCTGACCCTGGCTGGAAGGAAAACCAGCAGCTGGGGGGGGCTACATCCCACTCTGGTGAAGGCTCCACAGGTGATCTCCAGCAGGGTGCTCACACTGCAAAGATGCCCCCTCCTTAAGGCAGCTGTGTAGATGAAGTCTCTAACCACTACCCATCTGCAGAGGTTTCAGCTACATGCCCAGCAAAGCTTCAGTGCAGCCAGCAGCTTGTCCTCTTTTGGAGGATACCAGATCATGCAGAACTTCGCCACAGGCAGTTCATATTCAGCTGTGTTTTCCCTTCAAAGGGGAGGGAGAGTGGCCTTGATAGTGTTTACCAAAGTGGCTCTCATCAAAGAGGTGATGAACTGTCTTTGGGGGCTTGGTCCTGATGCTTTTCAGCCCACTAATTCAAGGGTTTATGTTTATAAATAAAGTTTGCCTGGCAATGCTGTTTTGGCTGAGCGTAGCTTTGGGCTTTCTGTACGGGAACAAGCTGCCAGTTTTTCTTTGTGACTCCTGATCCCTCCAGGAGCTGACAAGAAATCTGTGGCAGCATAGAAGGGTTTCCAGGCTTCTGTGAGTTCTGCCTGGTCCTGCAAACCTGCTGCTACAGTGGTGAGAGATGCACCAGAAAGTTCCTCCCAAGTAACTGTTCATCCTTATCCCACACCAGAACATCCCCAGGGCAGGAGTGACTCTGTTCTGAGCAGAGTGTGAGCTCCAGCAGCACAAGGGGCTGCCCAAGTTCTCCCTCACACTGGAAAACTAATGTCACCTGCAAAGGCACTGAGCTGGGAGCTGGGGCAGCACAGGTACAGATAGAGCCCTTGAAGAGCCTCCTTGGCTTTTGAGGGCAGCCACAGCCTCGTCCTGTAAAGCTGGTTGGGTCTCCTGTCCTCTACAGACTGTTCTCACAGCTCTGAGTTGGTAACTGCCTCTCCCTCTGTGCCCACGGAGCACCTTGCACAGCTCTAAATGCCACTGTAGTACCAAAGATTCATCCCCCCTTGTGAAAAACCCAAAGAGCAAAGGAAAACTCGGAAACCCCTCCACTCTCCATAGCCACCAGATTTTAAGAGCAAAACAGGAATTCGGAGCGAATGTCCCTCCAGCTGAGCAGCACATCTCCAGGAGTGGCCAGCAGAGGATGCTTGGGGAAAGAATAAGAAACAAGTACAGCATGAATTTATACCTTCCCAGCAGTCAGCGAAATGAAGGCTGAGCCAGCTCTTGCATCTGGAACATCCTTTCTAACAGTAATGCTCCAGGAATTTTTCTGATGTGGAACTAGCATCTGCATGCCCTTCCTCCTGTTTGAGGAGTGTATCTCCCTCCCCCAGGAGTGGTGCAAGGGTCCAGATGTGATAGTAATGGGGGCTGCACCAATATCAGAGCAGGGAAGACAGAAAACAAGTCATTTCTTTACAACAATTTATAAGATTCAGTGGGAAATGATCACTCATCAGAGATTTCACAGGAAAGTCAAGCAGAAATATCAATCTGCTCTGCAAATCTTGACGTCAGCTCCAGTATTAGGTCATCCAGCACAGAGGGAGATCCCTATTCAATTCACTGAGAATACAGATTCATCCATCAGAGTCTTAGTAGTTTCATCTCATTACAGTCATCCACCCCAGAGCATAAAAGATACTGTAGCCATTACCTGGATGTCTAGCACTGCCCCATTTTACAGTTAAACTGGGATGGAAGAGAAAGTTAAGGTGACCTCCCCAAGGGCAGAAGCTGAGAACAGAAAACTGGTCGCCCACTTCCTCTTGTTTTATTCACATGCGAGATTTCTCCCTCCACACACACACACACACACACACACACACATCTTGTGTGTTTTCCAGCGCGTGTGTTTACATGGAGCTCAGTCATAACAGAGCAAATTTGAACATCCACTGAACCACCATAAACAACACTCTGTTTGAAACATTTTCTCCATCTTTCAAGATTATTGCAGCATCTGTTGATCACATTAAGTTGTAAGTGTGCTGTCTCCATGGAGACTGCAGTCTCCCTGTGTTTCCAGTTACTGTATGTGGTTTCAACTGCAAGCAGAGTCACCCAATGAGTCAATCGCTATTTCGTGTAATGGAAGGGAAGGATGTCACTGGGCTGATTGTTGGACATGCTGGATAATGAAGCTGGATTTATCACTGCTCTTTCTTAAAGGGACATTGGTATGGAACTGACACCTCAAATGGGGATTTGTGTGAGGTTTTGTTACATGACACTCCTTAAAAGCAGTAGACATCCTACTTCCTTGAAAAGATCTCCATTCATCCCTAGGGAAGCTCTCCCCATGAATTTGCACAATGACTGTGAAATAACCAGAAACTCTCTTGTGAAACAAGCAGCAATAGATAAAAGCCACTTTTCAAGGGGAAAAAGACTACAGTTTTGCTTTTAATCAGCTTGAGGGCCCCTTGCAAGAAAGGTAAGGAGAGTATTTTTTGTAATGGATCAGGGCTGAATTCAAGAGCATTCAGCCAGCACACAAAGTGACACAAGTAATGAGGAGGCTCAGTTAATTTGGCTCACAGACTTCATTCTGTCAAACGATTGGAAGCCCTGGAATTCTGTCTTAACTGTGCATTTGCTTTTCATTCTTGTAAAGGGGAAAAAAATTCCATCATAGTATTTCAGTACAAATCCTACAGGAGGCAAATTAGACACCAAAGCAAGCAACGACAAGAAATGAACCACCTCTTATTGCAGATGCATTATAAATAATTTTTTTTTCCCCTGTTCTCCTAAGCTAAGAAGGCAAAGGAAGCTGGCCAGTCTTCACAGCCTTTGTAGAGAGAGGCTTGATTCAAGAGGCTTCCTGCAGGAACAGGAGAATTTGTGCTGATGAAGGAGGAATATCACGTGCAGTACCCTGATTCCTCCCCGTTTGTTTCCAGCCAGTGCATGATAATTTTTCCCTTCTTTTCTCCATTTCGTACAGATCTTTCTCTGCACCCTCCACCTGTAGTCCCTGCATGAATTGGAAAATTCTCCTCTTGGAATCACCTCTGCCTGAGAGTAAACCATGCTCCAAGAGCACTCCCACTCCTTCCACCTGGCCACTGCAGCACTGTCATGCTTGATGGTGTGGCAGGGTGAGGTTTTAGAGGGCAGGAGCTGCTCAGGATCACCATCAGGGGCACTGACTCACTGGCAATCCTGACTTGGAAAAATCCAGCTCTGTACCCAGATGCTGGTGGAGAAAGTGAGCTTGCTCTGTATCAGCTGAAATCTCAGCATTCCTCATTCCTACCCTCCATATGGTCACAGCACCTGTCTTGATCTTTCTTTTCCCAGAGAATGGGCTACTCCTCACTCACCCTTCCTGTTTCAAGGCAGGGAAAGAGAGGCACAGAGGTGCTGCACAGCCTTGGTTGGGGCAGCCAGATGTAACACCACTGCATCATTTCTCCTCATTTACAACAGAGCACAGCAGCCACAGGATTTATCAGGCTGAGACATCCTGCCCTTGAGCTCGTGTGAATGACTGATCTGGAACCACCATACCAGTATTCTGTGCTTTTCTCCTTCCTTACACCCTTACACATCTCTTCCCAAAACACCACTCCAGCATCGCTTGCCCGAGAACGAGGGGCCCTTTAAGTGGCACTGAGCTTCGCTGTGGTCACGGGCTTTGCACAACCAGAGCAAACCCCAGAGATGATTGAGTGTGGCATCCCAAAAGGAGGGGAGGGAACACAAATAAACAAACCGCTCTGCTCTAAATGAAAGAGCTGCTGGATTTAATGTGACAGGGCCTGGGATGCTTCATTTGACACAGACTGGCAGCAGTCTGGTGATTGGCAAGAGCTCGGAATAGTGGCTCTCTGGACTGTCATAACATCGCAGGATCATCTGCAGAGCAGCCCAGCCAGCCTGGAGCAAAGTGTGGGATCTGCTGGGCTGTGGTTAAAAATGAAATAAGCTCAGTGGCTTGGGACTCTCCATTGCCAGGACCTGGAAGGAGGCAGCCTGCAGGTTCCAGGATCACACACACCTGGCTGAGCTTGGACACTGCCTGGTTGCCCATACCTATGGAAAGAGCAACCCCCAGGCTACTCAGAACTGCAGACTTATTGCTTCACATGTTTCTCCATGAACAGAAAACCTTGAAGGAGGCAAGAAGGAGAAAAATTTAACTGAACAGCCCTCAGTAGAACACTGCAGAGTACTGACTTTTGCACATACAGTGGCAGCCCTAAAGTGCAGCACCATTTTTATTCCAGGACCTGTCTCCACCAGCTGAGTGAATCTCCAACCTGTGCCCAGAAAGGTCCTGGGGAAAGGTGGAGGCTACGACACTACACACAGAGCCAGTCCAAGCTTTCTCAATGCTGGAGGAAGGATTAAAAATTATTTTTAGAACATGAGCAATACGAAAGAGCTGAGGGAATTCCCAAACATGGGCTCTCTTGGACACTCCTACCACCACTGGCAAAAGTCTTAAATACACCATGAGCTGTGCCTTTCAACAAAAGAGGAGAGCAGGAGCACAGCAAAGACAAATCTTCCCCCAAAGGCCACAATTCAAACCTAGCAATACCCCAAAGATCTTTAAGACTTGGAGGCATGCCAGAGATTTCTCTGGGAATAGCAGACTTGCTGCCTTCTAAAACACTTCACTATCAGAAGGCTGCAAATAGCTTAAATTGCTATAAAAAATTCCACCCTTACAGAGTTCTGGAGTACAGTGCAGAGCTGATGCTGTTACACCAAGGCTGAAAGGCTTCCAGAGTGGGGTGCCAACACACGTTCAGAGACTTGTGTAGGTCGTACCAGCAATAGCATGGCCAGCAGGACCAGGGAAAGGATCATCTCCCTGTACTTGGCACTACTGAGGGTGTACCCCAAAACCTGGGGTCAGTTCTGGGCCCCTCACGCCAAGCAAGACCTTGAAGGGCTGAAGCATGTCCAGGAAAGGGAACGGAGCTGGGGAAGGGGCTGGAGCACCAGGAGTGGCTGAGGGAGCTGGGAAAGGGCTGAGCCTGGAGAGAAGGGGGCTCAGGGGGGACCTCCTGGCTCTGCACAGCTCCTGACAGGAGGGGACAGCTGGGGGAGGGTCAGGGTCTGCTCCCAGGGAACATGGACAGGACAAGAGGGAATGGCCTCAAGTTCCACCAGGAGAGGTTTACACTGAATATTAGGGAAAATTTCTTCCCCAAAAAGGTTCTCCAGCCCTGATACAGACTGCCCAGGCAGTGGTAAAGTCACCACCCCTGGAAGGACTTAAAAGATGTGCAGATATGAGACTTGGGGACACAGGCTAGTGGTGGCCTTGGGAAACAGTTTGGTTTGATGATCTTGGAGACCTTTTCCAGCCTAAATGAGCCTGTGGTTCTATTGCTGAATCTCACATGCAGAATTACGCTCTCCTCCGCCTGTGCACAGAACATCATCCCTTCTCTCCACTCAACTCCACTGCATTTACTCACCTTAGGTTCAGGCTGAGGAGGGCGATGCTGGCACTGTTTTGAGCCTGGGTACAACCTCCTGCTCTAGTCCTGGAGCTTTAGTTCTACTTTTCCTTTTGCTCTTGGCTGTGACAGCAGAGCAGCTGTTTGGGTGGGAAAGCACTTGTATGCAAGCAGTGGTGTGGCTCAGTTGGTGCCCAAGCTGTATTTATGGTTTTCAAGGCTCAAAGCTGGCACTGTCTGCCTGAACAGGCTGGTTTAGAAAGCTGTCTGGTTCCAGAACCACACTCAGTTTGCAGTGGTAGAACAGGATATTTCAAAACAAGCCAGGCATTGGCTTCCTTCTAGGTTAATCAGTGCAGCTCCTGCCTTGTGTGTTTTGGAATATTCACAGTCTCCACAGCTGCAATGCAGTGCAGCAGCTGTGAATCTTTCCTGTTCACCACTCTTGTACAAGAATGAAAATAATCAGACCCTTTTGCATTTTGATAACCTGTGGCTAAACCAGCCCCAAAATTTGCTCAAATTAGAAGGGAAAAAATGTACTGAGGTCCAACACATACAACAGATGACCCAATGGGCTGTTTTCTTTCTCTGCAAGATGCCATCATTCCCTCTGACCAAAGTCTTCCAAGTCAATGGGTATTAAGAGCACTTGGAAAAACATTACTTAAAGATAATTTTTTTTTAAAGGGCAGCTGGTGAAACCTACAACCCCAGTTGCTAAAATCAGCATCGTCTGTTATTTCCCATACTGTCGCAAAATGTTTCATTTTATCCGAGCTAAAAACAGCTTTTCTCTGCTGGAAACATGCAAATATCATTCCTTCATAAAGAAGCCACCAGATGGGAACTTAATAACTGTAGACTCTAATTCGCGTTGCCTGGAGTTGCAAAAACCACCAAACTTTGAATATTCTTGTTTATACCCTGCTTATTCAATGGTTTAAATATGTTTCCATGCACAGGCATCTGGCCCACAGCCAAGCTGTGTTCATACCAGAGCTATTTCTCCATACAGGACACAAGTTGAAGTGATTGCTGCTGACTTTGGCTCTTTCTGAAACAAGGGAGATTTACATGGGGTAATTGCTATGAAGGTGAGCTGGTGGGAGTATGTCAGCTCTGCCAAAGTTGCCCTTTTTTCTCTGTGCTTGTTATTTTACTCACTGTTCATTTTTTTAACATAAAGTCTGTTCCCCCCACATCAAAATGTCTGTGACGTGAAGCAGACATTTTTCTGCTCTTGCAAAAGTTGTGGGAGAGAAAATTTTATGGGAGTTTTATGGATGCCTAAATGGCTCTGCTGTAGGAGGGAAAGAAAAAGTGCACAGGAAGGAGATGGACAGCAAAGCACAAAGCAAGAGTGATATCCCTCTGTGCTCTAAAACATAAGCAGAGGAATACAGAACCCAGAAACAGCAAAAGAAATAAATTCTCCATGGATCCATTTATAACCAGAACAAGTGTTTGCCGTGCAGGGAATAAAAGTAGGCACTGACAGGACAGCTTTCTCATTAACTCTAACCATCCTCCAGGACTCTTTCAGAGCATTTTGGTGCAGGCTGGGCCTGGCTTTGTGTGCCAGCAACTTTCAGCAGCTCCCTGCAAGACCTGATTTACCTTCCTCCCTGGTGCTTGGCCACTGAAGCCTCATCTTTGCCCCACAGCACCCTTTGGGCAGGGACAAACTCCTATATGCACAGTCATAATTCAGCATAGACCCCTAGAGGGGTTTACAATTGATTTTGACTTCCAGGAACATGGCTCAGCATGCTCAGCCAGGTAAGGTGCCTTTTCCTGCCACCAGGACTCGCTTGCCTTCACAGGTGATGGCCAAACCCACACTGATTTAACAGCTGGTGCCTTCACCACACTGGCATGTTGGGATCTCAGCCTGCCACTGCTGTCTCCTGATAAGGTATCTGATATCTCGTAGCTCTCAGGAGTCCTGATTTGTATCCCCAGGTGCAAATTTAATCATTTTAATTTGTAACATTAGCTTTTGCTAGTTCAAAGTGAGCAATACTATGGGATTCTTGAGATTCATCTTGCAGGAACAATATCTACATTTAGCTGAAACACCCATTTCTCCTACTCAGTGCCTTTGCAGTGGCCAAAAGGGTTAAACACCTCCTTGTTCACACATTCACCTCTGCTCAGCACATTGTTTACACTGACAACTAGAACAATCCCCAGTTGTCACCTATGCAGCATCAGTGACCCCAGTACACACACTAACAGCATCAAGTCCACTCTCTTTGCATTTTGCATTATGTGTCTGTGATCAAGTTCCTGTAAAGGACAGGATCAGTTTAAGATGTGCAGGAACCGCCTGGATTCAGTTAACACCCAGGTTATAGCCTCTGGTGTAAGTATCACAGAATATTCCATAAAGATCAGCAAGTCCAACTCTTAAGCAAATAGCACATACTGGGATTGAACCTGCAACCCAGACATTATTAGTACTACCAGCCAAGACAATCTCAGGATCTATGTATGAATTATAATTCTCTAAAAGGTCTGTATTTTAGTAGACCCAGAGGGCTTTATCATATGGTTGCATCTGTTCCTGAGTACATTAACATGAAAGGCTGTTGCTGAAGACAACCCACCAGAGAGGGCTGCTGAAGTATGGAAGAGCCTTCCTCCAGTTCAGATTCAGTCCAGCCTGGGATAACTAAGAGGTGAAACAAGACTGTGAGCTCATCCCATTTCCTAATGAGAAACTGGCCACAAAGCAGAGCTGCCACCAGCGCCACTTGCTGTCTGCTCAGAAAGACCAGCTGGGCAGGGCTCCCCTTCTCTGGGGACAACAAACCCGCCAACACTGGCATTGGAATTGGCACCTGATGTGCCTTAAACCAGGGCTGCTCGGGGCTGAAATAGGGCCCTTGCTAGAACTCCAGCATCTGTGCAGCTGAAAGGAGTTTCTGCAGTTGCAAACACTGGGCTGAAAGCTGAGAGCTCAGAGCACATGGCTCCTCTTTCCTCCCACCAGTAACACTCCTTCTGCAGCAACATCATTCGACTGTTGTATTCCTACATGGGAATCTTCCAGTCTCTGTGGAGATTTTACTCTCTTGAAAGATAAGCACAGGGGAAGGAACACATAAATTCAGGTTCTCTATCCACAACCAAAGACAAATCCAGCTATTAAATGGAGGCTCATCAACCCTCCAACACTGAAGTGGAAGCTCAGGAGGAATGAGGGGAACTCACAAGTTCTGTTGGAAAATAATGTGCCTTGATCACCCACTCACCTCAAGCAGGTAATGAGAAGTTAAGACCCATTCTTTAGAGATGAACCCAGGAAGGGAGGCTTGAGATTTCACCTAGGCAGTAAATGATAATTAAAACCTGCTAAATCTACCATCATTTTTTTCTCTCTGGATGTACAAAGAGGAAAGAAGAGAGAGGGAGGCATTTTATCCTTGCATCTAACCTGTTTTCCAGATGAGTTTTTCAATGATCAGATTCAATCTACTGTAAAAACTTCCCAGGGAGAGAAACCCTCAGCGCATGAACCAAAAATGTAATGATCTGGGAAATGTATTCCTCTTTAGGGGGAAGAAAACTGTTTTCACCTTTGCGCTCCCACTTTTATTGTTCACAAACTATGAAGATTTCTTTGCCACAGTGTGGAGGGGCAGTGACAGAGCTGTGACACTGAGCCAGCCACAGGCACGAGGAGATCAGGTCTATGTCAAACACACTCGCCTTGGAGGGGCTGCTAAACTGCATCAGATCTGATGTCCATCTGCTCATTCTCCTCCTCACATTAAGTACCATCCTGGACTCTGCTGGGAAAAGACTGGCCTAAATGTGTGGTTTAATAAACCTGCAGCAAAATTTCTCATTATATTTTTAGGTATTTTTGCCATTTTGTAGCAGTGTCCATGCTTTTGGTGACTCTTGTTAAATGCCTGGCCTCCATGGCTTCCTGTGCCAATGAGTTTGACAGTAATTGTGCCACACGTTAAAGAGCACTTTTTAATCAGTGCATGCGGTTTTGGCTACATCTGTGCTTCCAACTTCTGCTAAAAGGTCTGGTCCCTAATCAGTGCTGCTGTGCCACCAAGAATCCCCTTGTGACCATTAGCAGAACACTTCCCCAGGGTCAGCAGGGCTCAGCACAGAGGGAAATGGTGCCAGTGCAGGTCCAGCTTGCACAAAGCCCCAGGGAATGAGATTTTCCACTGGATAACTACTGTAGCTGCAGTGAGTAGACTCACAAGGCAGAGGTCCTGATTTCACAGGAGCTCAGGAAGTTCATCCTCCATGCCCTGGACCTCAGGCCTCTGCTGTGCTAAAACAAACAGCATGTGAATTGCTACCAGCTCAAAACAGGAGGATTTTACATGCATGTGAGCAGCCATGCAAGCTGAGTAACAGAGAAGGAGGTCTCATAGTCCAACCAGTCCCTGAGGTAACTGTTGTTGCTCAAAAGGAAACCACATGATCGTATTTGTCAGTTTTAAACACTGCTCAAGAAATGAGTCCTTCAGAACTGTACAACTTGGTAGTAGCAAGAACCTTTATAATCATGGATACAGCATGATTTAACATGTGAGAAAAATTTATCAGACCAGCTCAGGTCACCAGAGCCAGGCAGAATGGGCAGATACAGAGCATTGTCTCATTCATTGCATTCAATGTTTTCTGCAGGACAGCAGGGAGGAACCTTCAGCCTCCACCCTGAACAGTGGAAAATGCCCAGGGCACAAGCAGGTAGGGAGGTGAAGGGTCTTTACATCATTCCCAGTAAGACCTTTGTCTGATCCTGCACCTGCTGAGACATAGTCCCTACGGCTCTTCGACTGCCTGGTCCCAAAGGAAGAGTTCACATTCATCACTTGACATCAGAGGGGACTGCCTAAACACAACCACGACTTAAGGAGAACCCGTGCCATTTCAAGAGGGTGGCAAGCCTGGAACTGGGGCTCCAGAGCTGAATCCCACTTTGCCTCAGTGCTCTCTCCAGGACAGAACTGACCCACTTCATAAACAACACTCTCTTCCTTCGGCATCCAAATGCTGCTGTATCGTTTAGCACTACCCATGGACTAATTTTCTCCCTCAGGGACAGTAGATTAGATCCCACAATTTCTCTCTCCCCCTGAGTTTTCAAAAGGTCTTTCAAGCGTAATAAACTCAGGTATTTATATATCAATCTGTGTTACCTGAGGCACATATTACAGAAGCCTGGGTCACAGCAACATCATTACAGTGAGTTTTAAAGAGAGCAATGGGAATAGGAGAGATAAATAATTCTCTCTGTGGTGCCCTTTCTATTTGTATGCTGAAGCTTAGAGCAGTTCCCTGCCTTGGACACACCTTCTGAAATACAGTATTTCACACCAGAGCTGAAAAAAATCAAGGTAAGCAGCAACCAATTCTCCATAGCTAAGAAAACAGCCTTTTCCCCTTTAAATTACAGGCACTTATACTTCACCTTGGCTCCTGTCTTCTGCTGCTTTCTCCCACCTCTTAATCCCTTGAAGCTGTTGCACACCTGCAGTCACTGCTTTTCAGAGCATTTATGCTGCATTTTTACACTGCCAGGGACATTACAATGTGAAAAAAAGAGGTCATGGCTTGGCTGCCTTGGGGAGAAGCATCAGCCCCTCTCCATGGCATTGGGGCAGCTCAGCTTCAAGCAATCTATTCAATCACAAACACTAAGGGAGAGTCTTCTATTTCAGCATTTGCTTAATATTTTGTTGGACCAGAGGCTGAAACTGGGCCAAAAATGGCCTCTGAACACCTGCAGAATTCCTTGGTACAACACTTCTCTGATATCCCTTTACCCAGTTCCTAAAGAACATAGTACACGTTTCTGACTGAAGAAAAAGCAAACCACATAAAAGGACTGCAGAAGGGTTGTAAGCTCCCTTGCTTACTCACTAGCTGACACAAGCAGGTCAGATCATTCCAATAGCAGCAGTTTATTGTTGTATTCAGAGGCCAAATGAAAATCAGGTTCCTCTGGCACTAGGTGAGGTACAAAACCACTGCAAAAGCTTTGTGACAGCTTGAGGCTGTGAAGAGGAAGACAAACATCTGGAGTCACCCAGCAAACACCACGGACTTAGAGGGTCTGACCCCTAGCACAGGGCTCTGGCCATGTTTTCACATGGGGACTGACCAGCCTTCATGCCTAAATTCCTGCTCACCATATGTTTCATTCTGTTTTATAAAGGCATTTTAATGCATTGACTAGCCTCTGAGGAAGAAAGTGCCTGGAGCTTGTTTAAGTGTCTTTATTAGACCTGAAACAAATACCACATCATTTAACTTTGAGGCTTTTCTTGCTGGTATCAGTCGTGTTCTGCAAATCACAGACTCAAGACTGCATCTAAGCTCTAATAAGCAAGCAAACTGCTATTCGTCCACCGCCCTGCTTTCCCCCAGCTGCTGTTATCTCTGTGTGAGATGGGGAATTGGAGGAAAGAATGACCCAGTGATTGTCTAAATCAGCCCAGCTCTAATTTACTGGAATATGGTTTGAGCAGCTAATGTAACACCTACTGTGAGCAAGATGGAGCTATCTCCAGGACTTCTGTAGGCTAGGAATATTCACTTAAATGGCATTGTCTGGCTGCACTCACTGGAGGGCTGCTGTACCACAGAGAGCAGTTAACCCTTGGAGTGTGAAATTAGGTCAAAAGAACCAAGCTTTCAACAGCAATCGGAAAAGTTAACTTTCCACAGAGAATTGGGTGTCCTGTTTGCCTCTGACACTTTCTCAACTCCTTGAGCAGCAAACAGCTTGAGCAATTACAGTGCTCAGGTAAACAGACACTAGCAAGACGTCCTCAGGATGCCCTCAGTCTGGCAGGAGCTTTTCCCAGCCCTCACTGAAAGAGTTACATGCCATGTTTCCCACGGCTGGAGTAAGCAGGTGGTCTCTCCCTAGACAAAAAGGATGGATTTTTTTTATTCTTTAAAATATTGCCTGAGTCACACAGAAGTCAGCACCTTCCCTGGCTCTGGTGCAGAAGCTGAGCTCCCCAGAAAATTACCTTTGCCTCTGTCCTTCTGCTCCTCACAATGAGGTGAAAGGAATAATTCCTCCCTTGCTTATTGTCTGTGAGCATTTCAAGGCAGACATTGAATTTTCACCGGAGCACATAAAGCACTCAGGCCCCGACAACAGCAGCACCTGAGGGGGCAGGAAGATGCTCATCATATAAACAGCTTCAGTTTCAACAGGAAGGTCATTTGAAGCTGTTACAAAGTTGACACTCACAAACAATTCTGCAAGTAAAAGACAGAAACCCTGTTTAAATTGGGTTTGGTAGAAGATATATTTAATTTAACCTTCTTTTTAAGTGGAAAGGTAGGTTTTCAAGAAGCAGTGCTTTCCAATCAGGTGATATGGCACAAAAGAATACAGCTGAATCAAACTACTTATCTCCATTTTACAGATGGGGAAACTGAGGCACAGGAAAGTGGAGTGGTGGATCAGATGGAATCAGCTGTGGATCCATTTGGTTCCCAAGCACCCAAACCACAAGTCAACTGAGACACTGGACCAACAGTCCAGCAGTGTAATAAGGGGGATTATCCCAGCACACCAGGGCAGTCCTTCTCCCAAGGACCCCCAGCTGATTCCCGTCAGCAGCACTTTTCTCAAAAGATGTCTTTGTCATCTTCTCTTGCAACAAATTTCCACCGCAGGTAACAGCAATTTGGGTAACAAATTTCAGCCCCACGGATAACATCCATGTTCCTTTTCACTGACAAAAAGCACAACGGCAACACGAGGAAAGCACCTCCAGCCTGAACTTCCATTGTTGTGGGATCACTGGAGTTTAATTGCTCATAGAGCCAGAGCTCCAGATTAAGCTGGAATCTTGTAATTCACTGGGTTGTGTGCAGGTAGCACAGAACCTTCTGGTTTAAACCTGCCTCACAGGAAGCACAGCTCCGGTTACCCTTGGCAGCTCAGGAGCAGATGACCTCCCCCAGCCTGAAAAGCAGGATCAGCAGAGAGCACCCTTGTGCTGCTCCACCTTCTGTGCTGGGAGATTCTCCTGTCCCTTTCTAACTCCCAGCCTCTGCAGAGAGGAGGCCACTTCCAGGAGCTGACTCACTCACTCACTCACCTCCCACAAGTACTCAGGGATCAGCTACAGCTGCAAGAGACACGTTCCTGTGCTATCCACAGCTCCACAGATTGGGCACAGGCTGAGGAAAACGGCCTGCATGCTGATAATATCCTGCTTATGGCTGCTTCATCTTTCCCCATATCTACATACAGGCTGGAAAATGACACACTGGCTTGCTCTAGACCACTGAAATTAGTGGAGGATGCCTTGGCCAGCCTCAGATGGAGGCTTCTGTACTCCTTTTGGGTACAGTTGGGAACTGTCCACCTGGCCAGGGACATGGCATCTTGCTTCATTCTAGGGATGCCTTTCCCATAAAAAGTCAATCCTTTCCTAACACTGGCCTGAAGGCAGACAGCAAGAGATTTAAAAGCCACTTCTGAAGGAACAACATTAATGAGGGTAACACCATCTCTGGAAACAAGATGAGAGAAGCAAGGTTAAAGTCTGGGAGGCAGATGCATTTGAGGTCAGCTCAAAAAGAGACTGAGTGACTTCAGAGGGGAAGCCAGAGGTGTCTGATCATGGGCCAGCCCCTGCCCCGCTGCCACACGTGTTCGGCGCTGACCATCTGACAAATCTCACAGCTCAGGTTCCAGCAGCTGAATACCCCCTGCTCCTGCAAAGCCAACACCCACCCTGAGGCACGGCCAGACCCAACCGAGGGGCTGAGCTGCCACAAGACCTGCCCAGGGAGGCCTTTGGGATGTTCTCCCAGTGCCCTGGGTACCATCACTCCCTTTTCTTGGATCACCTTCACAGTCCCTCACTGGTAGCACAATAAGCTCAAGAAGGGTAATGGCTGTGAGGGGTTAAAACATCCCCTGTCACACACCTTGTCTTGCCCTAACTGCACCTAAAGCCCAATTTTTAGTTACTGTAAAAAAACCCTAAAACCACACAAAACCCCCCCAACAATTGTTATTCTAATTCTCCCAGGAAATAATGACTTTCTGTTATTAAATAATGTACAATGATTGAGGTGAGTCATAAAGCATTTGTATTAACACTAATGGATCCATGATTAATTTTTTCTTTATTTTATTATTATAAAACTTGTGTCTTCCCTTCCCCCTTTCTCTGTCCTCCCCATCACATTTTGTTCTCAAGGGAGGTAATCAAGACTTCACTTGAATTTCTCATTACTTGAAAGGCTCCACATCACAATATGATAATGGGACAGTTTCATAATTACAATTACAAAAAGTATTGGAGCCAGAGAAAACCAGAGAGGTTTTCAGATGCTTTTGTCTTTGTCACCCAGAAATTAAAGGATTGCTTTAAAACATATTTAAAAAACAAGAGGAGAGGGCAGTTTCAACTTACTGTTATGCAAAAACCATTGTGCCCAAGCTTCATTTTGGAAAGTCCAACCTCCCTTTTTATTTCCTTAGACCATCTCCTCCCTCCAATTTTTTTTTTCCCTTTTGATAAAGTACCAGCCAATATTAACTCCATGAAGACGCAAAACTAGGCCAGTAACTAATTCTACCACTATTTTCCCTAGAGGGAAATTATTGTGCCTCAGTTTCCCATTTGCAACAGAAGACACTCCAGGAGCTAAGGCTATTTTTGTATTTTTATCCAGAATTCTACAAGCTTATACCGAGTATTTTAAATCCTGCCTTTAGGAGCAGGACGCAGGTGGCAGAGAAGAGCAGAATTAGCCCTGTGCTCTGCTAACAAGCTTTGAGATCCCACAGGATATAAGGTTGGATTAGATGTGACAAATAATAATGATTATTCTTATTATTCCTCCTAGAACTGGTCTAAGACATCATCAGCTAGAGATGTGTCAAAGTGGCAAGATATTACGGCTTATGTGAAACTCTGAAAAAGCTGGAATTTCTGTCTAAAAATCAGAGTCCTTCGTTGGAGAGAATATCACATATTTTCTGCTGCGAGTGTTGCCCCCTTTAGCCTCATTCCCTGAACAGCATGAGCAATGACCCCAGTTCCTGGGATCCCTTCTTAGCCTGGTTTGTGACTTCCTTGTGTGACCAGAGGCGCCTTGCAGTGACCACACCGTGCCTCAGTTTACTGCTTCCTCGACATGCTGAGGGTGAAGCTGCTAAAGGAGATTTTCAGAAGTGCATCCAGGCCTTGGAAAAGCTGGAGGAGGTGACCACCCCCAAAAGCTGCCCAATCCCTGCACAGCCCACAGCAGGGACAGGGGCCACGAAAGTTCCCTCTCCTTGCCTTCCACGCCTGATGTTAGACGGGTACCCAGGCATCTCTGTTCCTTGCCCTGTTCCAGCAGTGAGAGGCCCCTGGCTCTGGGGCACAGCTCGTGGAGGCAGGACCAGCTCCCCGAGCATAGGCACAGCTCCAGGTCCTGGCCCCTGGCAGAGATTAGATGCTCCTCTAAAGCAAATAATGCCAAAATGCAAATAGCGGCAGCAGCAAATTCTTGATTAAATATGAACAAGCGCAGAGAATTGCTTATGTCACTCACCCCACTCCTCTCTGTCCTCCATCTGTCTGCTTCCCTCCTCTTCCACCATCTCTCCCCCAGCCATCTGTTCAGTGCTCTCCCTCCTTCTCTCCCCTCCCTGTCCCTGCTGCCCTTCCCTTCATGGCTGTTTTGCTCTGAGGCTTCCCACTTTGCTGCTCCTCTCCCTGCTTCCAGCTGGGCCCACATTGCTGGTTCAAGCTCTGTGGCGTGAGTTTGGGGGTCAGTGGGGATATTGTGTCAGTGCTGAAAAGCTGAAGACAGATGGTTCCTGCTCCTCTGCGTCCCCTGGGAATGTCTCTCTGGCATCCTGCTTGAAGGAGCTGCGGGTGCAGAGGGAAGTGGAAGGTGGCTTTTAAATGGGGTGAGCAACACCAGTTGCCCTGCTTGTGCAAGGAGAGCAGTCATGTCAGAGTGGACCCTGGGGCAAGACAGTTTGATATCACTTCCCTGTTGACCGTGGGTTGCCTGGGCTCAGAATTCTCTTTGGGTCAAAGTAAAACAAAACCAATTAATGTTTGGCCATACATATTGATAGTTAAAATATTTAGTGGTCATGACGGGAAAGATGAAACCATCCCACGAGCCTGCTGCCCATCTTGCAACACCATTCATACCAGAGCAGTGCTTGCCCAAACTGCTTTGGAATCAGAATAATGGCCTTTTAGCCACCTTGACGGGATTTATTTGCTTTCCTATGGAGTATACAATAGCACAAGGCAAAGGCACTGGATCGATGGGCATTAAAATCTACAGAAAGGAATAAACCTCACTGCTCCAGTGCATTGCCTACACCTTCCCAAGGTGGGAAGGATTCTTGCTGCCTGATGGGGGTGCCACCAGCACTCCAGCTCCAGGGAATTTGTGTGCTACCATGGAAGCCAACAAAACCGGCTGCTGTCGGAGACAGAGACTGGGTTTGATCCAGACTGGCAAATCCAGGGTTCCTATAAAAGAGCTGAATAAGGGCCCTGTGTCTGACAAGAAGGAAATAAAACTATTGGACTGTTGGTTTTGATAAATCCTTTCCCTGACACATTCCTCAAACTTTGTTTCAGCAAAGGATAATGGGAGAGAAAGAGAGAGAGAGACATGGAGTCCTTTTATTCTGATAATTTAAATACAGCGAAACAACAACCTGATATCAACACAAAGCTGTTAGAGAAATAACCTGACTGTGCACCTTTTTTCTAGAGTCTCCAGGGTGAAATCAGTTTAGATTGATGCACGATAAATGAACGAACCTGTTGCCTGAACCAGGTGCCTCTTGGTGCAGTAGGCTGAGCTGTTATCAGACCTGTTAAACAAATAAAGCTGTGAAGTGCAGACATATTGTCTGAAGCACACGCTTGGCTTCCCAGGCAGCCGAGATCTTCTTAAGGAATCCGTGATAAAGGAACAAGCCTGTTCAAGTTAACGGATATCCTTGGGTGATGCTCAGAGAGGACGCGTGAAGCGAATGAGGATCTTTGCAGTGGCTGCTGATGCTCATCCCTCCCCTGCACAAACACACCAGGGAGTGCTGCCTTTGCTGGATCAAGAGGGAGGAGAAGGGGATGTTCTGCACACACAGGGCAGAAGGCGGTGGGGGGATGAGCCAATGGGAGTAGCCCCAGCCCTGCTCAGCAGTGGCAGTAGAGGAGCTTTTGAACTGTCAGGCGTGTTGCACCTCAGCTGGGCCTTTGGACAAGGACTGCTTTCCTGAAAAAGTCATGGAGCAAGGGAGAATGCAGAGGGGTCTTGGTTCAGGGCTGCTTTGCCCCGGATCTCACCTCCAGCGACCAAATTCCTTGGAGGAGGGAAAAGAGGAATGATATAGACTTTGTCCCCAGCACACGCCCTCCAGGTGAGCATCTTTCAGGAACACCTTCAGTCTGAGCTATTCAGACTGTCCCACTGAGCAGCTGCAACCTCAGACCATGCTCAATCTACAAAGCAGGGCCCTGACCTTGAGATCTTCCATCTGGGAGCAAGAATCAGATGCAAAGTTACCTTTCAGACCAGCTTCACACCTTCTTCCTGTCACAACCGTCTTTGGACTTTGTCCTGAATTGCCTCAGCCCGAGTGAGAACAACTCTGGGCTCCCTTTCACTGGACTTCTGGCAACAACAAGAGAATAGTGATTTCACTGCAATGTTTTTCCCAAGGAAAAAAAAACCAACAAACCCACAATTTGTTTGTCTGCTTGTGACAGGGAAAATTTTTCATGTTACCATCAGCCCTGGAGTTCATTCACCTATTGGAAAGATGTCCAGCTTTGAGAGATGTTTAATCTTACTTGAAAGGCGATAATTAGGAAAACACACACAAACACATGTGCCACACGCTCCCAGTCTCATTAGAGCCTGCTTTTTCCTTCAGCTGAGGAAAAGGGCTTGTTTTGATGATGGGGACAAATGTGTTTTTGCGCTTGGTTAAGGTGTGTGTGCATATGTGTGTACCCATGTGGAGATGTAGGTGCATATTTACACCACTGGAGGGGAAAGGTGTTTAACTTGTTGAAACCTGTGAAATTCCCCATCCTGGTTCCATTTTTGGAAGCAGATTTTGATGAGATCTCTCCCGTCACTGCATAAGAGAGGATCTAATCATACCATACAAAGACAGCCACAACTGACAATACATCTCCCTCTTCCAGGAGAAAGGAAGAGTGGAACAAAATGAATAATTCAAATGATAATTAGCAGTGTAATTATTCCTGTTTTTAGAGTAACCTACAGGACAGAACATCAATGCATGAGTCACTGGCAAAGTATAAACAGAAATAATTTGGAAGATGCTGTCCTGATGCTTTAGAAAGGGACTTGTCAGAGAGTTTCTCTTTTGATCTCACATTGGCGTCAAGACTCCCCTCCAAGTGCTCCCTGTAAGGTCAAAGCAGGCATTTGTCATCCAGAGCTTGGCTAAGGGAGAGAGGAGCTTCAAAAACAGCATCAGGCAGGGAGGGCTTGCAGGGGGACACAGCCTGTGAGAACAGAGCTGAGACCCATCAGATGAACACCCAGAACATCAGGCAGTGGTTTGGGCTTGATTCAGGCCAGGGAAGAGTGTTTTTCTCTACATAGCCTGGGGTAGCAGATCCCAGCTGCAGGTCTGGCTTTGATGTGCACCAGGTCCTGCAAATAGCACTGCCCAGAGCTGAGATACCCTGCATGCACCAGAGGTTCAGACCTTCAGGAGCTGAAGCACTGGGAAGAAAAGGGGGGAGGGGAGAAGGTAAAATCTCAGTCTCAAGGTATCCCACACTGTGCTTGTGAAGAGCCAGACCCTCTGCACAGGAGACAGCTGTCACAGGCCTGATGCTGCACTTATCCTTTCTGATAGGGATTCCTGCATTCAGCTACAGTCCAGAGATCTTAACCAACAGCCTTTACAATCTTTCAAACTTACAGTCCCTTTTGCTTTTTCTGAGACCTGGAGGACCTCACTTTAACAGGAAACATGAAACCTTGGTGGCTAGAGCAGATCCTGTGCAAGGAGACACTGAGGCAGCAGCAGCAGCCTCCTGTAAAAGCGAACAATGGGAAGCCTCTTGGCACTGTAACACAAGAGGAAGAGAAGAAAGATGCCTTTAATTTGCCTGGTAATGATCAACATAGAATCAAATCTGACCTTGAATTTTAATGGCTCTGTACTTATAGAAAGCCACTCAACAGATGGAAGGAGGAAGACCAGAACAGTCTGGGGGAGGGAGGGCTGGGTTGTCCAAGGCACAGCAGGCTTAGCACCCTGTGTGGCCACCCCTTGCCACCGTCAATGTGCTTTTTGGGAGCTGGCAGAGGGAAAGTCACTGTGGGATGGCGGTGGCTGGGGATGGGCCATTGTGGGCACAGGAGCTGGCACGAACCAAGGCTTCCTGGTTTCCCCCAAGCTTTGTTTCATCCAGCAAGTTCAAAACACTCTTAAAAACAAACAGAAAATTGGGAGAACTGAGTCAAGAAACAGGTAAGTGGTTGCCCCAGGGTCACCTGGCAGCAACTGGAGCTGCAGGTCTCCCAGGCCATGGCCCTTCCCTGTGACATTGGGGCCTCTTTGTGGCTCCCTGTCTTTGACATGTATCAGATGAACAGACAAGAGGACTCAGCTTCTGACCCAAGGCACTGACAGCACTTGCATCTGGCAGAGACTCCTTAAAAAGTAAAAAGAAATGCATAATGCATTTATATGTATAAAAAAATACAGATTGACCAGTTGAAATTATATAGTAGCTGTTAACATTGGCATCTTTACTTGCTGCATCAATTATATTTGATTTAATCTCATTCCCACAACACTGAAAACATTTTACTCATCTGCTGGGGGTTCTTTTTGTTGATATAGAATCATTTTGACAGTTATCCCGTTGGCTGTTAATAAATATCTGCACTTTCTATAATCAATCATAAAACAAATCCAATTGCCTTTTCACTTTTTATTTGACCTTAATCCTAACAAATCTCCCACAAGTTTATTGAATTTACTCATGAGCCAGCACAAGAAAGAAGAAAGAGAGGGAATCCATTGATGCCTATCCATCTGTTTAAGATGCAGAATGTCTAGAGGATCTGAGATGGAACCAGGAAAATATTCACCTGTAGTCTGACACCACATGTTGAACTACCCCAGCCAGATTCTTTGGCTTTCGTATTGCTCTTCCCCTCCCTAAGGGCAGAGCAAATCTGCAGGGAGCTGAGCACCTGAGCCAAGGATTCACAGCGGCCTTCTGTCGACCTTGCAAGGAAAGGGAGTTACTTTACTTCTCCAGGAGCTATGGGAAGGACTTCTCCTCCTTCTCAGTGGTCTCATCTGGAGACCTTTCTTTGCTCATCACTCTGCAGGTTTCCCTGCCCTTTCCCCTAGTAGCCGGGGGAGCAAAATTGTGCTGGAGGGAGGATCTGATTCTTGTAATGCTGCAGAAATGAAGTGGAGGGAGCTGGAGGGCAGAGGATGCTTCATCCAGCGCCTTCCTCACCACGTGGCTGTTCCTGCTTGTGTGACGTTTGCGTTTTCCCCTCTCTCCCCTCCCAGACTTCTGCTTGCAAAAACAATCCACTGAGCGCTTCAAGACTGCCAGTGAGATGAGGTTTGTCTCTCAGCACAAATCCTATGTCATGTGGTGGAGAGGAAGGATGCAAGAGCATTATTCTGCTCTTAAATCAGGCTTGGATCTGCCCTTGCTTTCCACCACCCCAGGAGGCATAAGGATGCTTTATGAGCAGTTCTGGTATGGTTTCTGCTTTGGAAACATTTCCCTTCCTCCATCTCTAACAGAACAGGATGTGGAGTTTATATAGATAAATAAATAAATTTTAAAAAAAAAAAAAATCCTGCAGTTAAAATGCGGGGTGGGGGGAAGGGAGAAAAAAAAGATAAAAGCAAGAACTTTGTCCTTTGGTGCCAGCAGCAGCAGGCTCCTGCAGTTGGAACCCCAATGAGAACCAAAGTATCTTCATCATTATCTAGCTGGAAATGGCAGCTGCTTTGCCAGCCGCTGCTCGGGCGGGACGGTGGTTTTTATGAGAGCAGGAAGTGAACAGTGGGGCAGGGAATTAAAATATGGGCTACAAATTGGAAACAGCAGGGGGTGGAGGGGGATCCATCTTAGCCAGCGGATGCCCAGCGTGCTCCCTATTTATGCTATGCCAATGACTTTGCTCACAAGCAGCTTGCAGGAGAGGAAAATACATATATCTATATATCGATATATCTCTATCTTGCAGCTTGCCTTGGCCCAGGAAATTCCCACAGAAGCCAATGGCAGAAGGGATTGCAGTGCCGTAGGTCAGAGTGATGCAACAGCCCATCTGCAGCCATGAACTACCTGCCCTTGAGCAGGTTGCTCAGTCTGGAGACTAATCTTATGGGCGAGAAACTGCCTGGGGAGGAAGGGTTGATGCATCAGTGGCTGCGTCACCTTACAATGGTGCAAACCCCATTTGAGGTTGAGCCCAAGCTGCAGACAGGATTTGACCCATCAAAGTTGACCTCCAGCCTTATCTCACTCAGGGGAGCCTGAACTCAAATTTATACTTGTATATGACCCTGACATCCCTGAATATCAGTTTTTCTGCCTTTAAAATGGGAATCAGTGTCCAACACAAGAGGATGAATATATGGAGAGGTGCAGAGTGCTCGGACAGATCTGCAGCAGGGCCATACAACCCACCCTGGAACTGCAGCCCCTCTGCAACAGGGTGGCCCTTTCCAGCAGGACTCTGCCCTTGTCTCTGCTTCTGTGGCCCCGTATCACCCCAAACCTGGCCAACAGGCCAGCCCTTAGCATGCACTGCTGGGAGAGCAGCACGCAAAGGTGCAAAGGACACGGGAAGCAGTGCCTGAGAGGTGCATCCTTCACACAGCCAGGCCTGAGAACAACCAGAAATAGAAACACAGGGCCATGAATTAAACAAGCTGCAATCTCTCATCTGTCTCCAGCAGGGAGTTCAGCTTAGGGCAGATCTCTCCTCTGCATGGATGGACACAGGGAGGCAGGGCATGGGTCAGCAAGTGTCCTGCTCCACTGGTTTCAACAGGAGCAGTTCCTGTGAGTTCCCTCTTCCCATGTCACCCTCACTCTCCTGGCACACTGGGTTGTTTGGGACAATGCTGACAAGTCCTGGGCACTTCCCAGCTCCATGGTATTCTGAAGCATCCCCCAAAGGGATCTGCAAAGGGATCTGTGGCCCAAGAGCCAGAGCCCCTGTTTTTTTCTACATGTCCCACCTGGGAGACCACTGTGTCTGACCCTGCAGAGATGGACGTGCTGCTGAAAGGGGCCAGGGAGGCACCAAATGCCTGTGGCTCAGCAGGACACAGTGCCCAAGGCTTTGACAGATGGAGGCTGCCCTGGGGAACACCCTGCACAACCAAACAGAGGTGCAGTGATGAGTCAGGCAGCTCAGAACTTCAACTTACACGTGTCTCCCATGGCAGGGGACAGTGTCAATATTTATGGTGCTCCCAGCCTCGCAAGGGAGGACAGATCTGTACTTAACATCTTAGATGGACATCAGCTGTGATTCTTGCACCTTTGGACATGAATCTCTGCTGGCTTCTGTGCCTGGGCACGATACACAGGCTGGGGCTCACCCTGACAACAAATACCCGAGTCTCTAGAGGCACAGCAGCAGTGAACTGTGGTCCTGCCAACTCCTGCTTGAATTTCATGGTGGCACAGGCAGGAGGAAGGGCCCAGCCCTGAAGTACCAGGCTCTGATCCTCTTGCCAGGCTCCCTCCACCCTCAGCAATTGTCTCGATTCCGTTTGGTGGCACTGAGGAAGGACCAGCCTTTCCCAGAGGCAGGCAGGCATTGGGGGAACATCACTCGGGCAGCAGATGATTAGCTTTGCTGACAGCTGTCTCCAGCGGATGTGATGGATGATGCCTCAGACTGCCCGAGTCTATCCATGTCTCTGAAGTCCACCAGACAGCAGAGCTCGAGGAGGATTAGCCCCATGCGTGCCTGAGGCCCCAGGGCTGCAGACAACCCCAGGAGGGACTGGGAAAATGAAGGGAGTAATTTAGAGCCTAACAAGGGGAAATCCAAAAAACCATGGCTCAGCCTGAAAGCCAGTTGCTTGAGAAGGGGCTTGATTTCCTTCTGGCTTTGCAGATGCTCTGAGCACATTTTTCTGACTCACGAAGGGATTCAGCATTGGGATGTCTTGTCCCTCCCATCTCCAGCATCACTTCGTTAACTGACCTTGCAGAACATGCACAGCCTTTTCAGTTCACAGATAAAACATATTTGCTACGTGGCTCACACATGCACAGGCCAGATGGAAGTGGGACACAATCGTGCAGATTGGCTGCACACAATTAGGCTGCATTTGCAGCTTCTGCCATGAGTGTGGTATCGCTGTCAGTCCACTCAGCCACATCAGAGCACATCCCTCAGCCCCCAGGGATGACCACGCTCCTATCCCTGCTCCTCTGCTCCTTTCAGTGCCTGCAGGCGGCATGTGTCCCATTCTGTGTGTGCCCAGGCCTGTGACACTTGTGGAGACACTGCCAGGTAAATCACACGTGAGCACGTCCAAAATGTGAGCACAGACACTAATACACTACTGATCCCACACACTCTGCAGCGTTTTCACGTGGATTAAACAGCCACGGGATCACTGGTCTGGGAACCACAGCTCAGATGTACACATGTCTTGGGGAGGGGACAGTATTTTGAGAACCAGAAATAGGAAACTTAAGGACAGGAGTTTCACGTGCTGCTCTCTGTAGGGATATCTGAGATAAAGGGTCCTATAAACTACCAGTGTGGACAAAGTGGAGGTTTGTGGACCCCCAAATTCCCTCTAGCTCTCTCTCTACTCCTCTCCCTCACTCGAAAAGGCCTTGCCTGCCCCTGCAGAAGCCCTGTCTGATCCATCTCCCTCCTTTTCATCGGGTTAATTGGCCGCTGCCTTACCAGGGAAATCTCAGCCTGGCTGTCAGCCTCGAGCTGTGCTTAGCAGGCTCCAGAAGCTACACAGGGAAGGGGTTTTAACCTGTCACAGAGGCAGCTGGGGAAAGGAGCAGGACTTGGCTTCCTCTAATTGCTCTTTGCACAGAGATTCCTTGTTTATTCGATTAATTTGGAGCCATCAAATACCAAAGCTCAACAAGCAGCTGCTGGGTGGGGGGATTTTTGCCTCTCCAGAAGGTTGGGGTATGCAAATCCCTTCTTTCCTTTAAGCAACAACAAAACCCCTTCCTAAAAACCCCCATTTCTTGGTCTTTAATATGCATTAACACTCATTGTGCCCTTAGTGGGAACTGTATCAAAGCATGTCTGCAATATATTATTCCCCTTAAGTCACCCAGAAGCTAAGCACCAGAGCAGGATGGAAAATGCTGGTCCAGACCCAGGAGTTAAATCCTTGAGGCTGTGCTGTTTGGCCAAAGGAAACGCCTACTTCCATTGATAAATTAATAGTTACAAAGTAACAAGATATTCCCCCTTCCAAAAAGGGCAAATCCAAGATGCAAACTGTCCTTGTTAGCAAACAAAATCCCCTCCACTCCTGATCTCTGAATGTCATGTATCAACCTTAGGAAACTCGCAGCAGCGAGCACAGCCTGGAGGGGGACAGAAAGACTCCTTGCACTGAGACGAAAACTATAAATCAGAGCAGAATGTATTTCCTCTGCCTGGATTTCACAGCTCTCTCTATGGTAATTTGGCCAGTTGCACTCCCTGCTTGTGTCGTGCTGGGAGCCTCTTTCAGCAAGGTCTAGGATTTAGCTTTTTAGAGAAATAAAATAAAAATAATACATAAAACCTTGTTTCAGCTTGCCTGTTCACAATCAAATTTTCCTGAGCATGGACAGCAGCCTTATGAGCCATTTCTGTTTGATAGCTCAGGCTTTATTCACGTAGATAATGAGTTTGGCAGGAGGTTAATAAGTGTCAACGGAAAGATAATTCAAGAGTTGTAAAGATAAATTTGTTGTGGGCTCTTTTTCTGGGTCTGTGGCTAATATCTCAGCACCTACACATGCACACGCACACACACACACACAGTGCACAGGCTGGATTCCAAGTCCATAATCCATATGGTTTTCTTTATTCCTTGAGGTATTGTAAATATCTAAAAGTCCCAGTGAAAATCCTGCTGCATGTAAATTCCCATTGCCTTTTTTTCCTGACTTTCCTGTGCTAGGCGATTAGATTAACATGGGGGGAAAGAGGAGAAAAATGAAAAGAAAAGGAATAGAGCTTTAGAAAAGTGGCTTTTCCTCTCTGACACAATGCTCAAGCTGAGAATTTCCTTGTGGGCTGGATAGAGATGTGGTCCTTATGCAGAGTTTTGAGACAGAAAGGGAGTATTTGGCAAGCTTCGTATGGGTTTAGGCAGCCACATTTTTTTTTTCCTCTCTCACTTTTTTTTAATCATTAAAATAGGCTTTTTTTCCTTAAAAATACCCTGAGATCTGCCCCAGTGTAGCCAAACTAGTGCATGCTTCCAGTGGAGATTGTGCTTGGCTGCAGGTTGGTGCAAACTAGCTCAGGGTAACTGTGCCCAGGGACAGCAGGAGCCAAAATCCCTCAGCACCAAAACACTACCCTGGCCCTCGCTGTCCTGCTCTGCTCCATCCCTCCCTCTTCCTAATCCTTTCAAAGCAGAACGGTTTAAGAGGGATTCGGTGGTGGATGCTGCACAGGGGGACAAGAGAGAGGCCAGCAGGGCTTTGTCACAACTATCAATACCATCCCGTTTCCATAAAAACCCCATGAAGTAAAAAATTATTTACATTTTGGGTACGGGTAACAACCATAATCTATTTGATTAGGTGAGGCTCAAATTAGGTACCAAATTTATCTCTTTACACTGTCAAACTTAATAGTAGTTTAAAGACAAACCTCATTGAAATTCTGCCTTCCCTGCTGGGTTAATTAACACCCATTTTAGGCTCTTAAACCTTTGATGGGTGTTTCTGCTCCAGCTCTTTGGTAATAGGGCAACTACTTTAATAAATCAGACAAAAATCTCGGCCAAGCAGTGCAGAACAGAAGGCTCTGCTCAGGTGTGGTGGGTTTCCAATGCAGAAGGGGAGATAAAAGCACTCTCTTGATTAAATACTGCCACCAGGTTGAACCCTTGAGTTTTCTGGTGCTGCTACTGATACCACTGTTAATGTGTGCTGAGTGTTTCATTTCAAGGTTGGTCCTGTAAAATGGGCCAGATTAATGGAGAAACTCAGCCAAGTGTGCTGAGCTCAGTGGATCCTGCCTGTGCATTTGATGGCTCTGTGTTTGGGTTCACAGAAGATTGCAATGACTTCAGACTCTCCTAGATGGGAAGATATTCTGGTAAAGCAGTGCCTAAATTAAGGGAAAATGGGAATCCAACATGCTGGCACAAAGCAGTCCCAAGTGAGCTGTGACTGCTGGAATCATGTTGAGCTCTGCAATGGGACTGACCCCAGTTGTGCCCTGACAGAATCAGGACTGGTGGATCCAACTGCAAGTAACAGCCATGAACTTCTCACATGTCCCTTTGATGCTCCTGCTCTGTATTTGGCTTTCTGAGGAAATGCCCAGTTACTCTTTTGAGTGGTTCAGGCTGGATTCCTCTTGAGACAGGAAAGAAGTCTGCTCCTGGCTCCTCCAACCTCATGTGGGCTTAATCCTGCCCAATTCCTAGTGCCCCAACCCCTCCTCAAGCCGTGAGTGTCTCAGAGCACCCGCGGGGACGTTTGCCCTGGGCTGCAGCCACAAGCTCAGCAAACTGGAACCAGAAAGAGCTGCCTAAACCCAAAACACTTTGGGGTGCTGCAGCACACAAGCTGTGGGGGTCTGAAGCCCCGCTCTGCTTCCCCAGGCAGGGGCTGAGGTGGTTCCTTGCTGTTGCCCAGGGAGAGCAGCTCCGGGAGTCCCAAAGCGCTGTGAGGAGCAAGAACAGGGCAAGGAGAGACGGTGCCACATTTAATTAGCTCTCAGCAAACCCAGATTATTCTTAACATTAAACTAATCTTCAAAAAGGGAACCCTTTAAATGAAAAGAAAAAGTGCAAGGCTAGGAAACCATTAATTGATTCCTTATTCATTAACCTTTGCAAACCACTCAAAAGAGCTGAAAAACTACTTCCTTTGCAGCAAGGGCTTATGCAGGGGCTGGAAGAAGCCTCTCATAACCTACACTGCAGAGGGCAAGAGAAGGGCTGGTCCCAAACTGCTCCTTGTTTCACTAATCAGAGAGCAATTCCTCACACAAGCCTCTGCTGTAAACATCGCTGATCTTGAACACCCTCTTTTGAAACCACCCTGAAGCCATGACAGCTTCTCTGATACTTAACCTGTAAACCTCAAACTTCTCACGCCCATCCCTGAGCCCAGCAGCTCAAATCTCATGACAGTTATTTTTCCTTTTTCAATCCAGAGCTTCTGGAATCCAGGGATTTGCATTGAAAAAAGTCCTGGATAGATGAGAGATTGTGAAAAGCAGTTTGCAAAGGGCTTTTGGGTTTAAAAAACCCAACCACCCAGAGCCAAATGAAGCTGACAACAGATACTAAAAATCAGATATAAAAATCTCCAGTCTAGTCACTAAAATTAATCAAATGGATAAGGGAGATGATCTGTCTGGTGAGCATCAGCAGTGTGGGCACTCAGGCTCAGATCAGAGAATCACAAAGTGGTTTGGGCTGGGAGAGAGGTTAAAGATCGTGTGATTCCTACCTCCAGCCATGGGCAGGGACACGTCCCACTAGACAGATCACCTTTTTGTGGCCACCCAAAGAATCAGTAGGAAGACAGAGCAGTTCCCACTGTCCCCAAGCAGAACACCCACACCTGTAGGTCTCCATCCTGCTCCCCTTCCTAAGCCCTCAGCCCCCAGCCCCTTATGCCCTTGAAGGCAAAGGTCTGGTGTTGGCTCAGTTTTTTTTTCCCCTGGGGAGCTCTGCATTCCCACCTTCCTTAGGAAGGCAGACAAACAGCGCAGTTTCCATAGCCACTGGGGAAGAGAAGAAAGAAAAAGCCTGCGTGGTCAACGGCTGCCAAATCGCCTTTTGTTTGTGCCTACCAGCACTTGGATTTGCCCTGATCTGAAATGACACTTCTCCCTCACTGGGGTCTTGTTTTCTGGGTATTTGATTCTTGTGCCAGGACTTGGACAGAAACCAATGGCTAAAAGCTTCCTCTTATAAACTCTGGAATTAACAACCTTCTTTCCCTGACCTCATCAGCACAGTGGGGTAAAAAAAACCTAGACACATTTTCTCTTTTCACAGTTTAGGCAGAAGGGAATCAAACCCTTCACCAGAATGCCTGATCCAACCTCTTTCAGAGGACAGACACAACCTGAAGATATGGCACCTGCAAAACTGAGGTGATGTTTTGATGCTCCCATCAGCAGTAACCATCATAGAATCATGGAATGGTTTGGGCTGGAAGGAGCCTTAAAGCCCATCCAGTCTCACCCCTGCTGTGGGCAGGGACACCTCTCACTATCCCAGGGTGTTCAAAGCCCTGTCCAGCCTGGTCTTGGATACTTCCAGGCATGGGGCAGCCACAGCTTCTTTGGGCAACACACCTCTCTAGCTGGAAACCTGAAAAGATTTGTGCACTCCTTGAACATGGGGCACACAGCTCACACTCATGAGCAAATCTGAACAGCACTGTCCTCTCAGCATGGGCATGAATTACAGCCTTGTTCAGAAAGAAAATCATCTTGCACAAATATTCCCGACAGAGATCAGGTGCTTGGAAAGTCACAGGTCCTGATCTTAAACAAAATCACCACAAACCACCTTCTCCTGCGCATCCCCTGTGTAGTACAAGGGCCATTTCTCTGTGGCTGCTCAGCATCCTCCCTCCACTCCCAGGCTCTGTCCTCACTCCCCTGATTCCTCCTGCTTCGCTCAGCGTTTGAAGCCGGGTGCTCTTTAAAGCAGTGTCTAATGATACTCCATTGATCTCAATTATCCAGAGACAACTCTCAGTTATCCTGAGGCCGATTAGCCAGGTTGCAGATTAATCATACCCTGCTCAGTGGCCCCTTCATCCTCCTCACTGGTTCCTTACATCTTGATTTTGTTCTCTGTAAGAAAACACACAAGCCACTGTGTACTCCCGTCTCCCAAAACACAAATTGTAGCAGCATGTCTGCTGTGTCTGCCTTCTTCAACCTGGGTATTAATCTGGACAGGTAAGACTCAGCTGGTATTTTTATTGCTATTTCTTATCTCCATCACTGAGAGATATGCACCCAGGAAAACAGAAAAAAACAACCCCACAGAGAACCTTGTCTCCAAATTAAGCAATTTTTTCTCTGTTGAAATGGAAATCATCAAAGAGTCCCAGAGAATTTTTCTCCTGTGTTTCAGTGTTCAGATCTGGCTCATCCCAAACTTGCACTGGTTGGTGGTGCCTGGGAGGAAACCTCAGAACTTGACTGAGGGACTGAGGTGGTTTGGGATGCTCCTGCAAGGAGAAGCTTGGAAAGGACAGGAGCTTTCTGGACACCTGGGAAGCACAAAGCGTGAGGATTTCTCCTCCACACCAGCTCAGAGGTGGCTCAGATAAACCCCAGGCTGAGGGCACAGCCCTGGTCATGAACTCGCACCCAGGAGACACACAGACAATCATGGAACCATCAAAGTTGGAAAAGTACACTAAGATCATCAAGTCCAACCACTAAACCAGCTCTGCCAACCTACCACTAAACCATGTCCCCAAGGGCCACAGCCACACATTTTTTAACACTTCCACGGATGGTGATTCTACTACTGTCCTGAGCAGCCTGTGCTAACACCTGGCCACCCTTTCAGTGAAGAAACTTTCCCTAATATCCTCTAAGGCAACTTGAAGCCAGTTCCTCTTGTTCTGTTGTTTGTTACCTGGGAGAAGAGACCCATTCCTGCCTGGCTACATCCAGGAGGTCCCATCAGTGCCAGCCTGGGCTGCTCAGGGATCAGCAGAGTCTGGGTGGCCTCTGCATCCTCATCCCATCACGCTCCTGCTGCCAACCTGAGATGCTCCTGGGGCATGACCACAACAAGGGGATTACTCTCCCCTCTCCTTCTCAATCATTTTTGCTTTCTCCTAGAGTTTACAGATTTCCAAGGTGCTTTTATCACAAGAAATAATGGGTGAAGTAGAAGGGTTCTGCAATGCTTGGGAATTCGGAATATTAGGGCAAAAGACACTGAAAGCAAAGAGATAAAAGAGTTACCAGCAGCACACTGTCCTTGAAAACCTTGCTGGTTTTCTATTTTTTTTCCTTCTTCTTTAAGGTCTTGGCTCCAGTTTACACAAAATGAAGAAGGGAAAAAAAAAAAAGGTGGCAGTGCTGCCCTGCTGAGGCCGGCTGGCACAGCCAGGGTAAGGGGCTGAGGACGTCCCTGCACTCTCCAGATTAAGCACAAGTGCTTTGTGCAGATAAATTGAAAACCCTCAGCCCTGGAACAGAAACTCATGAAATCGCGCTGTCAGGTTTGAGAGGGAGCAGCTGCCTATGGAAAGAGAGATTAAAAGCTGAGAGAGAGACTGGTGTGCCTTTATGTCTTGAACTGTGAGCCAGAAATTGCAGAACTTTGAAACATACGTATTTATTTATATATTATACACCCATACATGCAGCTCCACGTATCCCGAATACAATTATCTAGGCATGCACACAAATATACACACAGACACATGTGCTAGAGTATTCTACACCTCAGATACTCCTGGTTGCTACAGTGTGTGTCCAAGGGCCAGCCTGAGCTGGATCAGACCAGGATACACCATCAGGACCAGACCACATGGATTCAGCAGCCATGGTACGAACTTGGCCAAGGGCAAGCTGGCAGCAAGCTGGGGATGAGCTGGAGGGCAGAAGTTTTGGGGGGGTGAGCACACTCCTGTACCCCTAGCCAGCCCAGCTGCCTGCAGCAGGGACAACCTGCTCCTCCACTGACAGCCATTTAATTAATTATCCTTTCCCATTAACTCCTTTACTTCCATCCTTTCACATTTTGCAAGCAACAGTCCCCAAGGCCTCTTTAGCATTCCTTGGAGGGGAGGATGGTGAGGATGGGGACAGCAGGACCAGTTTCTGGGGCCAGTCACCTCCGCTGGATCGGTCGGCAAGACAAGAAGGAGGATGACTTCTGGCTATGTTTGTGCTTTGGGATTGGATCACAACAGGGAAAGGCTAACAGCAGAAGTGAAATTATTCCCCATCTTCCCTGAGCCTGGCTCCTGGCTCGCTTGCTCACACCCACTCACAATCCAGACCGTGATCTTAAAGGGAAACTGGTTTTTATCATTACTTGTTCAATCTAGTCAATCAAAATTTCAATTAATGGCAGGGAATTATCATTCCATTCAGCACAAAGAGGGTTTTGTTGTGGGATTTTTTTATTACAAAGTGGCTGTCACATTGCTAATTCAAACTCTGGGCAGCCTCCACCAGCACCTCGCTATCAGCCACACAGAGATGCTGGGAGGTTCCCAGCCTCCCTGGCTCCACAGGTCAAACCCACTGCTGCTTTTTATAGGTAGAAAGCACTGACCCTGCTGATAATTTTTATTTATCCTTCTTTCCTGATTTCCCTGTGTGGGATTTCTCCATGCACAGCCTGGACGAAGGGCAACAGCTCACCCTGTGATGGTGAGGGAGAAGAGGGCAGGGGGGAAGGATGGAGAGAGAAGAAGAATCCATTTGTAATTACTGAAATAAACACAAGTCGGAGAGAAATGCAAATGCCTCATGTTGTGAATTGCTTGACAGAAGAAGTGACAGCTTTTTATTAGGGTGATAACAGCAAGGAGTTTTAAAATAGAATAATCGGTGCAACAAAAGCAATTTTCATTCTGAATTTTCATTTTAAATGGATGATCTCGTTTTAATCAAGCGAGTCATCACAAAATGCTTTTAATTGCCGAAAGTCAAGAGCTATATTGTAATTTTAATGTCTACTTTCAGGCTGATGATTAGATTCATATAAAATGGGGGGGGGNNNGGGGGGGGGTGGGGTGTTGCCCCATTCCTTTTTCCGTCTTTTCCCCCTCAAGTGAACACAAGATCTAAATTCACCATTCAAAAATCTAAAAGGCTCTTTGGAAAGTGCATTCACCTTGCCAGCAAATCCAGAATGGGCTTGGGCTTGAAGCAGAAGACGTTTGTTAAAATCTGGGTTTGTTTATTTTCTTCCCCTATCTCCTTCTGTGTTATTTGAAGCAGCCGAGCTGCTAATGCAAAGTTTGACTTTTTGTGCTTTTAAAGGCATTCTGGGATGGCACTGTGAGTCGGGAGATTGGACCACTTCCCACACACTCAGAGAAAGATCCGTATCGACCATCCACCACCATTCCAGTGAAAAGGCTAATTTCAGGCTTCACTCCAAGCACAAATCCCACCTCTTTAGAAGAAATGTGGCTGAAGCTTTGTGATTAAAGCCAAGACTACACAGCCAGGTCCTTGCTGGCTCAGTGAGGGACTTCTCAATATCTCCCCAGGTGAGACTCTAGAGAGTAATTTACACCACATAAAATAGCTGCAAATCAGGAAGGAAAAGGAAGGGAAGAAGCTGGCCCTTTTTATCCCCCTAGTGCATCCTGCCAAGGTAGGTACATCTTCATGTAAATATGGAAGGTTTAAGATGGTTCATTTAAAGGAGCATGGCAGCAAAAAGTGGAAGTAGTCCTGGCCAGCCCTGGTGGATGTCCCTGAATTGGCTGTGCCCAGTGGGGCTCACTCAGTGCCTGGGTGGCACAGACTGGGTTGGGCTGGGAAGGACTTTCAGGGCCATCCAGTTCCCACCCCCTGCTAAGAGCAGGAACACCTTCCAGTAGACCAGGATGCCCAAAGCCCTGGCCAACCCAGCCTTGCTGTTCTTGGGCAGCTCAGCTGAGGTCTCCTGGACCCTCTGGAGAAATCCCTCACTCTGTTTAAACTTGACCTTGTCTGCAGCAACATCCAACAGTGGAAATGGCTCCAGACTCATGAGCCAGAGGAAGATGCAGCATCATGGCCAGCACGTCCTCCCGGCTTCAGGATTCAGCCAGGGCACACATCACCATGGAATGTTGCTTTTCAGTCCGCAGTGAGAGGGAAATCCAGTAGTTTTCAGCTAGTGGGAGCTCATCTGGAAGTGAGCACTCAGCAAGAACAACGAATGCTTTTGCTGAATTCATGCTTTGAAACCTTCCCCTGTCAAGTCCTACCCTAAAGTCAGAGGATGGTGGGGTCAGCTCCTGTACAAGGAAGTGTTCACTCACCCCAAGATCCCACCAGATATGATCTCCTCAGTTCAGAGGATGGCTTAACTTCATGAACAGCCAAGGGTTGGGAGAATACACCCAGCTTTGCCACCAACTTCCCAAATCTCCCCTTCAAGTCCTTTCAAACGCCAAATATACTGCCCTGAAATAAGGAAAGCTACTCAGAACACCTTTTTCTTTTTCTTTTTAAACAAGAAAAAATACCTGTAAGATTTGGAGGCCCTGGCTTTGGGAAAGGAGTATAACAAGGCTGCCTCATCATTTGGCTTTGTGTACCTTTCCCTCCTGTGCTGCACATGCTGCTCCTTTCATGCTGATGTTCAGACCCAGCATGGTGACAGGGGACAAAAGCCATTTGCAAATATGTTCTCAGAAGAAAATCTGCTTTTCCCCCCACCCATTTAAAAAGCGATTCCTGTTGCTGCACATTGTGTGCGTGCGGGGATTAAAAACGCTTGAAAGCCCAAAGCAGAAACGAGACGTCACATTTTGAAATTCTCCATGAAGGCGTGAACGAAGACACAATACGGAGCCAGTGCTGACATGCACAAAACAGCTCATTATATGGGAGAAAAACCAGCACCTTTCACCTCTGACAAGCTGGAAAAGAGAAAATCCCTGCCAGATAACCTAAGAGAGAGCCTCGCGGGAGAGGTGTGAGCGTGCTGGAGCGCTGGGAGCTAATTGGGAGAGCCTGCACCATCCCTGAGCAGCAGCAGCAGAGAAAACACATCCTTTTGCAGTTGAATAAATAAAACATGCCAGCATTAGGCTCCTTCCCTGTCCTCCCTAATTCCTGTGTCCCAAACTGAGCTGAAATTGTGCCCTTGCTTAGCATCTCACTGCATGGCTGAGCAGACCATGCTTTTAGCAGAGCTGTCACGCTCATACCCATCCCATCCCTTTGGAAATTTGGGTCAAGGGCTTTGTTTAGTTTGGTTTGAACCCATACCTGTGATACTTGGAGGGGATGAACTTCAAAACTGTTTTACCCCATCCTGCTCAGGACCACCCCTAAACAGGGCATGTTGTCAAGAGCTTCCTTGGCCATCTCCAAAATTAAAATTACTCATGTTTTAAACAGATGCTCTGCCATATCTGAATGGCTGGTTTGTTTTCCAGGCAGAAATAGCCTCGAAGGAATCCTCTTCCTCTCATCCTGGCCACCACACGCATCTTTTGACTGGGAGCTAAGGCTTGATGTCTTTATTTGTTTTCTAAAGAATTTAATAAAGATCCTAAAATATTTGAACAACACAAGGATCCAGCATGGAAATTTGCTGGGCCTTCAGAGGTCAGCTTTCTCCATTCATTAATATCTATAACAACCATGGAGCTTAACTGAGCCACTTTGGAAGCTCCCTTTGGAAAGCTCAGAGCAGCAACAGAAAATTGGGCTGGTCATCACAACAAGGCTTGGAGTAACCTGGTCTAGCGGAACGTGTCCCTGCCCATGGCAGTGAGTCGGATGGTGTTTAAAGTCCCTTCCAACCCAAAACATTCTGTGGCTCTATGATCACACCTGCTGTGCCTCCTCCTGCGAGCTCATACCCAAAATGTGCTGGCTCAGATCTGCAGGAGAGCTGTGGAAGGTGGGGAAAACTTCCCAGCTTGGGTGAAGCAGAAAGGCAGGAGAGATGTGAGTGAAACGGACCATTTGCAAATCCTTTTGAACCATTTCCACCACGAGAACTCGCTCTCCTCACCCTGAGGGTGAACACTGGGGAAAAGCAGGGTGGGAGGTGGGTGCTGCACTCCGGCCTGTGCCTCCGTCTTGGTGTCTTTCTCACCTCGAGCTGTTCTAGCGCTTCACTCGCCACATTCCCTGTTTCACTCCTGGAATTTAAAAGATCCGTGTATTTATCTACTGCTCTGCTCAAATTACTGGTTGGGCTGTGCTTGCCGTGTGGTCTCTTGGGGAGGGACACATGGTGCTACACAGCTTTTTAATTGAAGCAATCTCTCTGTTGAGGTGTTTTTTTCTTTGCACAGGATTAAAAAAAAAAAAAAAAAAAAAAAAAAAAAAAGCAGTTTTTTTTTTCCTTTTTTCCAATCTCTTTCTCCCCACTTTCTTATTTCTGCCAAAGAGCATCAACTTGAGGTGAAATATTTTCCAGTGCTGACAAAAGCTTTGATATTGTAATGCCAAACCCAAAGCCAAAGGTTTTAACTCTGGATTGTTCTTTTCTTAAAATATTGGATTTGCGACGTTTGTTCTCCTTCCTCTTGCCCGCGATTGATCAGCCTGTCCTATTTATCTCCTCCATCTCACCAGGCCATGGCCTTGAGCCCACTGGAGACTTTGCACTGACTGCCTGGGATTTTGGATGAAGCCAGCCAGCTATTTTCCCCTTCCCTCTTCACCTCTGTTACCTGTTGTTTATCCTCTAACCAGGCCTGGGCATGCTTATTTTCTGCATCCAATTGACCAGAAAAATCACATTACAGTTTGGTTAAACAATAATGTGAACATACCAAAGTTCTTTCATGAGTCAAAATTCTTCTTTAGCATTTCAAAACCCTACATTTCCAACGTGAAGACATGAAAAGTTAATCCAGAAATTAATTACATCCATTTGTGAAGTGGCTTCAAAAGAGGATGGAGAACAAATCATTTTGGTTTTCTCCAACTCACCAAAAAGCTACATCTCAGGTCTGTTTAAAGTGATGTTTTCCTGCACACTGGTGCAACCTACACATTGGTTAGGGAATGTCAGCATCTATTTCTTGGTCTGACTCTGATATGAAGGCTTAGCCTGTCCCTCCAGACCTGCCACCACCATCCCTTTCCCCAAGCATTACTCTGAAGCTCTCCCAGCATGACTCTTTGCTGTTTTTAAATTAACTACTTACTTTCACTACTTTTCCCTTCAGTCAATGGAGAGAAACTATCTTCTCCAGAAAACAATTGCAAACACTGAAGCTAAACTCGCTGTGACAGATAAAAACAGGCTTTGTTTGGAGAAAGAAGGGAAAATGCTGCTGTGAAGGTGGTCACTGCAGCAAATAAAGCAAATAAACCAGGCAGGATGGCAGCTCTGTAGCTCCGAATGGGAGACTGGCAACAGCTTCATGGATGCAAAGAGTTAGTGTAGAGGATTAAACTTTAATGAGGTCTTTTAGCATTGAAGGGATTGAAAACACAATGAGAAAGAACAGAAAAAGGTCTCCAGGTCCTCTCCTGCACTCACACACACACAAACAGGGCATCTCTCATCGCATGTTTGCACCCATCAGCTCTTGAGGGTCATTTTGAGAACAATAATTATGTACTGGAAATGTTGTTTTCCAGCCATGAATCCCTGAACGTGCTTCAGTGCTGCCACGGGGCAGATTTCTCCTTACAGAGCATTTTGCCCTCTCCCACTGGGACCTGACTGTGCGGCCAGAGCCACTTGAGGGCTGTAACTCACAAGGTTTTGTCCTCCAACCCTCCTCCTGGATTTCAGAAAAACCCCAATCCCCCCAAATCTAATTCCATTATTTAAAATGGGGAGAAACAGCAATGAAGTTTCCCCAAACCAGTACTTATGGATTATGCAGGCTGTAGGGAGGAACAGCTCTCCAAACTCCAAACCTGGTTCTTACAAAATGCTGCAAAACCTTCCGCTGAAAATCCTTTGAAGCCAGGAAGGAAAGTGCTCACAACGCTGACTGAGAAACCCGTGATGTAAGTGTCCCTTAGCTCGTTTCTGCCTACTTGAAGACTTAATTAGTATTAAAAGCCCCAGGAAGTCTGACGATTATTTATGGAGAACATAGCAGTAGATACAGCCTAAGGAAAAAAGGAGGTAAGTCTGAACCACAGAGCCTGTCCAGGGGACTAAATCTACATTTTTACTGCTTCATTCCTTAATTTAGTTGCAAATTTGGGGTTTTTTCCCCCCTCTCCTGCCCAAAATGTCAAGGTATTGCAAAGCTTTTCAAGCCTGGAATTGGGACAAAGAAAAAAAGGTCAAAGCCCTCAAAACAATTTGGAGAAATATTGGCCAAGATGTTTCATTTTCACTCTGACAGGTTTTTTTATTAACTTGCACAATCATTTAAAGCAAAAATTGATCTGCTAAAAGACACCAAGAAGCCATTAGCCCTGTGCAGGGACAGGCTTACATGGGTTGGTCTCCCCAGCTCTAAAGAGCCTTTACTAGCATCAATTAACTCAGAATTTCTTAGTAATTTACAAAGAATAATAATTAATTCTTAGTAATTAATACTAACATTTTTCTTCCTAATTAATATAGCTGTTTAACTAAGATTTTTCTTCATAACATTCTTCATAATTAATATAAAGTGACTGAATCCCAACCCTTTCCAGAGAAGAAGATTAATGTAGGGGAGTGCTTTCTGTTAATTTACCTAAAATAGAAGTTGAAGGCATGGATGATTATTTACAGAATCAAGAAAATAAATAAAAATCCTCCCCTCTGGTCCCTGCTTGTCTGGAATGTGCCAGTTCCCATCTCCCAAGCCACCAGAGGCTCAGTGCATCCCCAATAAATCAAGGTGGTCCATCATCCCTGTGGGCAGGACGAGGCCCTGGCTGAGCCATCCCTTGCTCACCCTGCTGCAGATGCTGCAATGGATTTTGCCTTTAGTGATCCTTTCTAAAACACACCTCTGAGGTTTGCATTATCATTTTTGTTTGACCTTTAAAGAAAAGCTCTAATCGACAACCAATTTCTGTCTCATTTTGTGACAGCTTGTTTTGTCCTGTCAATCACAGGTAAGTTCCTAAGGAGAAAGGTGGACAGCCTCCCCCACACTGTTCCTCGTGACAAAGAAAAGACTATAATGACACCAGAAATTCCTCCTATTTGCTCTTTCCAGCTGCTGAAAATACCACAAAGGGTTTCCACTGAGAGGAAACTTCTCTGTGGATCCATAGGCAATATCCCATAAGAAGGCAGGGAAAAACCCACGGTGAACTGGTGCTTTGGTGTGATGACTCCTGACATGTTCTCAGTGATCGATTCTGCCTGAGTCCCCCAAACCACAGCTGGGGTGGACCCCAGGGATGGGAGGGATCCAACAGGAGAGGGCTGAATGTCATAGAAGTATAGAATCATCAAGTTTGGACAAGACCTCTAAGTTCATCTGGCCCAACCATGAACCATGTGTAATTGACATGGAGCCTCCTGCCTCAGGGAAATGGTACAAAATGTGAAAAAAACCTGGATAAACATATGTGGGTGAGCACAGAGCTTTGAGGAATCATGTTGGGATGCTTTGAAAGGTGGAGAGGGGCATTTGGTCACTATTTGACCCATTTTGGTCATTTTGACTTGCAGAGCCACAATCCTGGTGCCACCACTGACTACCAGGGGGATGCTGGAGGGCCACCCTGGTACTGGTGTCATCAGTGACTGCCAGGGGGGATGGAGTTGGGCTGCCCAGGGCTCAGCCAGCAAACTGCTTTGCTTATAAAATGGTACAGGCAGCTGAAGAAACGAGTTCTACTTCACCCCAAACTCAGGCAACCAGCAGCAAAGGCATTTGTCACTCTTCCCCCCTTCCATAACCAGGAAGCTTAAACAATATGCATCATTTATGCACCTCGAGGAGCAGAGAAAATCAGTATTGAAAACACACTGATGCCTCTGTCTGCATGTGTCTGCATGAAATATTCAGCACAAACCCCAAGTCCTGCTGTGTGTCAGGGACTGGGAGCACCACGTCGCCGCGCTCCGCAATCAGAAACCACGGCAGCTCACAGAAAAGTAACAGCTGCACCACACAACAGACACCATTTCAGGTCAACTGCCAGGATGAAAAGGTGTTTCGAAGCCTCTTCAATATTTAAACCAAGAATGAGACACATCAAGACCCAGTTGCTAATGGCTTCTTGCCTTGCACTGCCACAGTAACACCAGGAAATTGGATGGCTGCTGGGATTGCCGGAGAGAGTCAGGAAGGGTAAGGAGAGAAGCGCTCTGTGTTGTAATTGCTGGATGTCCAAGTCTGCTCTGCCTGGGATTGCAGCCAGGCATGAACAAGGAGGAAGATGTAGCAAATTCTGAGCAATCCAGGCAGCAAATGAGCCCCACCTGGCTGGACCAAATCCTGCTTCGGGAGCTGCTTGGGAAGTCCTGTCTCTCCAGATAACAGCAAGCAAGATCTAGTCTCTCAAACACAGAGATGACAAATCAAATCCTCAAACCCTCCCTGGCTGCTTAAGAAAGCTTTGAGGCTTACCTCGGTGCCTTGCCAGGATCTGCTCCTGGCACAAAGCCATCATGGGCAGCTTTGCAAAATCCCCTGCAACATAATGGGTCAGGATGTCCCCACTTGTCTGTGAAGAGCACGGGCCACTTTTGAGGGTGGCAGTGATGGATGAAACATCAAGCATCCCCCAACATTTTTCCATCATTCAGAGGCTGATTTAGCTGCTAACTCACCCTAGGAAAAACCAGACTAACGCCTTCTGATTTCCAGTAGCAGATGGATGCTAAAACAGACAGAAAGATCATGGACACATAGGGCTGCTGTTGAATTCCAATGACCGGAACAGGGACCAAACATCTGCCCTCCAGCACTAGCATGGCCTCTGGTATTTACAGATCACAAAACAGCTGGGAGAAGAGAGCAGGTGAAACATCCTCAGCACAAACTGTCCCAGTGCAAACCATCCCTGCTGGCATATGCAGCCACTGCTACAACTGTGGTTGAAATCTCTGCATTTGAAACATCACTTGTCAAGCATCCCCCGCCTGTGAGCTGCTTCCCACACCACCAGTGCTCCCAGTCAGAGACAAACAAAGGCCAGATCTCCTCTGGAATAAAGTAAAGGAGGCAGTTTCCCAACAGCAACTGCAATTAAGTTTATGGTTGAAATTTGTGGTTCTCTTCTTTTAATCCCCTTCTCATTAGCTCTATATCCCCTCTCTGGGACTCTGAGCATGGTTCGCATTGCCCTTGTCTCCTCTCTGTGTTTGGAGTCCTTCAGAGCAGAGAGAAGCACTAAAAATAAAATCACCTGTCAGGTTCCCTAGTTATTACAAACAAAATGTCCTTTACAAAAATGCAACAAGTAAAACCTTCATATTGTGTGTGCTTATTCACATAAAATATTTAGAAAGCTCCTAATGTTTTTATGGCTGCAATTAATCTTGTGTCATGTTGGGGAAGAACAGCACATAAAAAATTTCTTTTCCATCAGACAGAAACTTGGGCTTCCCAAGGCAAGCCTGTGTGTCCGTGCTTCCAAGGATTGAGGGGACTCATGCGTGGGGTTTGGAGGATCCCTGCTCTGCCAGGACAGCCTGATAGGATGGAGAAGGACTGAGCCATACCTTTCTATATTATGCTGCCTTTGTGACCCAGATGCTCACACCATCTCTGACAGCCTCGTAGCTGTGCAAGGAAGGGGAGACACCGTGATTTACCCCAGCTCTCGCTCCCCGGGGCCGAGCAACACCACCCATGCTGTCAGTACAACTTGACCAGGACAGGGGCTCCCTGTGTGCCTTCCTCTGGGGAAGGCTGATCCCACAAGATAAGTGCTCCTTTTATTGTCTAAAGTCACAGGGATTTTAAGAAAAACCTCTCTGCACGTTCACTGCAACTGTCTGGAGGACTCTGGCTAGCACAGGAGCCTGAATACATATAAACTGTCACCAGTCAGAGACTCCTGGACCAGCTTGCCTTGCCAATAAGCTCTTTGATGGGAATATTCCCAGAAATATGATGCTTTAAAAATCTGATCCAGCCCTTGCTATCTATAGCTTCTCAAAGACGGTATTTTGGCCAAGATGCAAGAGAACAGCTTTCCACAGCTCTCTGTGCCACGGATGGAGAACAACCATCCATGGCTGAAGAAGCAGGCGGCTGCTGGCTGAGGCACTGATGCCTCAGGAGGAGAGCTCAGCCTTGTCCAAAATAGGTGCAGATCCAACACTTTTGGTAACTCAAATTGTTTCATCATAAAGCGTGGGAGAAGCTGTCTCACTGCACCAGGGCGTAAAGGAGTTTGCAATCAACACCTGACAGGAGAGATACGTTTGCCTCAGTGGAGTAAAGCATTTAACCACAGTAACAAAGAAAGATGGATTTGACATTTTAATCTTGATCCTTACACTTCTACATTGCCCTTTGGAGGGGGAAGATAATGTGTGAAGTACAGGGCTGCTCCTGGGGATGCACCAGCCCATGAAATAGCAACATTCTGATGGAGCCAAGAGCCACAGATGCCATACAGCTCAGGGATTTGGATCACCCAAAAGGGACAACGGGCTGATGGAAGACCTGGCCCAGGGATTGAGCCGAGCATTGGTAACTGGGCATCTTGGTTTTCATCCCTGGAGGGAACATGCTGTTCATCCAGGCTGGGAATTAAGATCCAACAAGATCCATCGCTAGTGCTTGATCCCAAACCCACTGGATTGTTGAGGCACTGTGGAAGGAGAGGGTGGTCCTGTTACTGGAAGGATGGTGAGATGTCCTGCCAAGCCCTATTCTAGGGGTTTGTATGTACCCCATGCACCATGTGGATTTCTAGACCTGTTTGTTATTCAAAGCCACCCAGGCTTTAACCATCCCCCCTGCCCAGAGCAAGAAGGATTCACGCAGCAGCACTCACATCCTGGATGCAAAGCTGTTACACACACCCAGAGGTACAGATGGACAGCAAGGAAAGCAGAAAGGCTAAAGGAAGAGGAGGTGATGGCCCAGCACACAGCAGGCTGGGAGTGCAGAGGAATGACAGGCAGTGGGGTTCAGTTGAACCCCCAAATCCGTCAGTTCCCTGCTGCAGCCACTTCAACTTCTGTGTGGTTTTGCACAAGTTGGTTTTCGGGTTTTTTTGAGTTTAGTTGACTTTTAAAGTAGCCAACCTGCCAAAGCTGCCCATTTTGCCTGCAGATGCTCTGCATTGGCGGCCTCTAAACCCCTTTAAATAGCCCCAGCTCAATCACAGCTCTCTCAGGCGATGCTCTATTTAACAGAAGCTGCCCGTCTTGCGCAGCAGCCGCAGCCCAGGAATCTCCTCCCGAGTCCATTTTCTCAGTGAGTGGCAGCAATAAATAAAACCCAGCCAGTTGGTCCTTGAAACGCTACCATGGCTTGATTACTTTTGCCCAGGACTTTGCCAACTGTGCTGCAACCTCCTGCAGATGCTGCCTCCCTGCGCCTGCCACCTCCACAGGCTGGAGGAGGGAAGAGGCAGCGGTAGGATCACCTATGAAATGGGATCTGAATGCAGGTGCAGGGCAGCAAAGGGGCCTGGAGGAGGCATTTCCAGAAGGACGTGCCCCTGTCAGAGCCTCTTGCCCTAGAGCTGTGCCGCAAAGAGCAAGGTCCTGCCCAGGAAAGCTCCTGGGTTGTTTCTCGCAGGAACAGGGAATGCTGCCCCTGCCTTGGCCAGGCTCCAGGGTAGTTAATTGCATTCTGCCTGCCCAACATTAATTAATTTGATGTCGTGCAGAGACCACTGCGCTGGGTGCATCCGGGAAAAAGAAAGAAAAATCCACCACCTCCCACACCCAATAAATAAAAGAGGGGGAGGGAGCTCGGCTGGCAGTTGGCTCTGAGGCTTGGCAGGGACATGGGGTCCCACTCCCAGCGGGAAGCCTCTTGTCAGGATTCAGACATCTCTTGCAGTGCTGGACCTGGCTCAGTTAGCTCTGACACTGATTTGCTTTCACCTACGAGTGAATGGAGCCAAGTCACACACAGAGGTCACCTCCAGTTTGTTCCCTGCATCCGTTCCCAGGGCAGAGGATGCTGGTGTTCGCCAGGAAAGTGCTTCAAAGATCAACTAGTGGACAGGGAGGGTTGAGTACCAAGCAGACACCTTGGCAGCAGTCTCACAAAAACATCCATGGGATTCAGTGTGGCTGCAGGATTTATACAGATCTAGGGGTGCCTTGGGCTTCCTGAGCTGCCAAAGGAAACTCACCCCATCCAGGCAGCCCAGCCAGCCATGAGGGATGAGACATCCCCAGGGAGCAGACACTGAGCACACATCTCCCCTGCAAGGGTGTTTTTGGGAGACAGAGCCGTGGCAGGGGATCCCCTGCTCACACAAAGAACAGATGACAGTTATTTCAAACCCTACTGTTACCTCATTAAAGCAGCTGTCTGCTGTCCCCCAAAGACACACAAACTAGGAGTCAACTCAACCAAGAGCACAACAAACACAAAAAGTACGTGATCATACGAAATGCTAACAAGGCTGCTCCCACTGCACTGGGCCCGTGAGCATGGACAGGGGCTTGGGGAAACAGGTGAAAGGAGGCAATGCAACAGATTTGTTTCTCATTTTCAAGTTAGAGCCCAGCCCAGCTGTCTCCCCTAACAAGCCAAAGTCATGAGCTGTGTCTAGTTTGCTTTTTAAAAAAATTTTTTTTAATTCTTGTAACTATGATACTTCAGATTCACATCTGGGATCTCAACTGCGACTGTAACTCTCTGTGTGCCTTCTTGTGAGTCACTTCTCTGACCTGCCATTCCCTCCCTGACTGGGATGATCAGAGAGGAGGCAAGATCCTTAACCATACTCAGTGTGCACAACCAGACCCGGTACCCATTGCCACAACGTGAGAGGCGCACGGCAGGCACACTGCGTGTCCAACATGCAGCATGCACATCATCCCCACGCAATTATGGGATTCTGGAGCACACAGGCAGAGTCCTCAGGATCCCAGAGCAACGTTCCAGCACCTGAAGAGCCCTTGAGTACCTTGGCTAACCTCAGTTTAAGCACCCCATTTCCCTGTGAAGATCTCAGCCTTGATGCCACCGAGGGGAGCAGCACTGGGAGATGCAGCACAGCAACACCTGCACTGCTCAGATGTCAGGCAATCAAACCATCCTTCCCTCGGTAGCCAGAGGTAGCAGCACCGACACATTTTCCCAGTGCAGGAAGCACATCTTGTTCAGGCTCAGTTAATATGTAAAGGATCCAGGTGATTATTTCCCACCTCCTGTGAGTGACAGCAGATGTTTTCGAGTGATTTGTAATCTAACAGAGACATTAACCTTTTAAAGCATCTCCCAGTGTCCCCGGGCTGCCCAGGGACACTCTATTGTGCCAGAGAACAAAAAGCCCTGGATATTACTCAGGAGTGAACGGCAGGAATGAGCTTTACATGAAAGAGATCAATAAAAATATATCAACAGCCCACACAGGGCTTTGGGAAGACGTGTAGGAGAGGGTCTGGGAGGAGACCCAGCATGACCGGTTAGGTCACAGGGTCGCAGCAGTTACCGAGGAGCAGATGAAAAGATACTGATTGGGCTTTTAATCTCTGCTCAACACACAGGTCCCCTGGGCCAAACACATACTTGATTTTGCTGCTGATGGGCAGGGGCTGCTGCCCTGCTCCCACTGGTTTCTCCAGCTCCATCTCTTCCCCATGGCGTGGCTGGGGACACTGCTGACTGGGGACAACACTGCCACAACAGCTTCAGCAGCAAGTGTACTGCAGCCTCACCCCACACAGCTCTCTTCCCAGAGCACGGGATCAGAACTCTACTGCTCACACATGCAACAACTTTGGCAAGTCTCATGAGTGCTGGTATCCCACACATCCAGTGTGATGGGCTTCACAAGAAGTGAGAGAACAGAGGGGAAAACCCCCGAATTTCTGCAAGGATTCTCCCAACACACAGGGATCAGCACTCTCCACATCAACGAGGCAGCCCTGAGCACAGGAAGCCTGGAGAAAGGCTGCTCTATTTCTGGCCAAGACTTTCCCATCAGGGAAGCATGTAGCACCAAATGCAACACAGCAAGCCTGGAAAGCAGATGGTCCGTGGAGGTGAGTCCCAATATAGTTGTACAGCGAGTCTGACACCCTGGGGAGAAATCCCACAGAAATGCAAGATCCCAAATTTTCCCTGACAAAACTTTTGACTGGAGGGACAAAACACCTTGTTCAAACCCAGATACACCCTGGAGCAACCAGGATTAGGATGATGTCACCAGTCTTTGGAGTAGCAGTAGGTGGTGGGTGCCTTTGCCCACACAAAATAAATGTATTTACTGAATGCACCTACAGATCATTAAGTCTGGAGCTATCTCAGCCTCCGGCCAGCCCTGATCTCTCTTTCACTACACAGAGCATTGGAAAAACACCTTGAAGAGGCTTGGAGCCGACCTCTCCTGCCTCGGTACATACAGGAGAGGAGGATCTGGCCCTTTCCACTGGCAGCCAAGCTTCAACTGCTGCCTGCCCCTGGGGAGCAGGAGAATCTCTGCACGAGGCTGGGCTGGCTCTTTGCACCCAGTGGGGTTATTATCTAAATCAGATTAGAGACGTAAAAAAACAGAGCAGCAGGTACAGCAAACAGGGGCTGTCAGATTGGAGCAGGATGTGCTAACAGCAGCGGCTCCATGTGGGGAGGAATGTTTCTTCCAATCTTTCTGTGAAGCATCCTCCTCCAGCCACAGCTGGATGTTGTTTCCCAAGGGACTCTCTTCCCTGTCAGCTCCACTGAGCTCTCTTGCAGACCAGGAGCAGGGCTTGGAAGCAGATTCCCAACCTTTCCATGGGATCCACCACCACAGCCTTCCCTGCTCCACAGCCATCTCCTGTGGGAGCCTGGCAAAAGCCACAGCACACATCTCACCCCCAGGGATCCATGAAAGCATGGCACAAACTGTGAGCAACTGGGAACTGTTCCAGTCTCATCTCTTTGGCTTAGAAGGGAAATGTTTATCTCAGCAGCAGGTTTCCTGCAGATGGGCTCCAAGATACAGGCTTCGCCTCACCAGGATCAAGCAAAAATCCAGGGACGGGGCTAAGGCTGCTCTGATTTCTGCATTGGTGGTGCAGGGGAGACCCGACAGGAGCAGCAGGGAGCACTGAGCTCCCCAGGCACATCTGGTGCTGGCTGCTCCAAACCTCAGCAGCAAAACCAGGGCTGCATTATCAGTGTGCTTCGCCGGGCAGAAAGTGGAATCTTGATTTCTGGGGAGGGTGCAGAAAATGACACCGTGGGAAAGAGCCTCCTTGGAAATTTGATCCAAGAACAGCACAAATGTGGCATCTGCCTCTGGCCCTTAACCATAAGAACAGCTCAAGGGAGAAAAGCTGGTTCCCAGAACTTCTCACCATTGCAATATCTGTTTCCTTCTACAAACCAAAGCCTTTTAAGAGCTTGTGTGACAGGATTGTGTTAAAACATCCATTTTGGCCTCAGCTTTTCACTGGGGGGCTCTCCCTGCCTCCTGGTCATGAGGTGAAAAACAGAGCCACCAAAACACAAAACTGAACATCAAAACCAAAATATCTTCACAATATCCCCCTCCTCACTGGGGATTCACAATAACCAGCAGGCACCGTCCCTGCTCATTGCAGACAGGGTTTCTGGATGTCCATTCCAACCCAAACTCTTCTAGGATTTATGAAAACATACAATTTGGCTGCAACAAAACCCCACATCTGAAGAAGTTTCCCCCTTGGTGAAAAGGTCCTGACCAGCCACAAAGAGAGGAACAACCATTCATGACACCTTTACAAGGTAAATACTACTTTCTTTCCCATTTGTAGAGTGCAGACACATATACTCCAATGTTCTTCCATAAAGTCCCTCGCAGAGCAGCCGTTACCTAAACCAGGCTGCAAAACTCATGATTAACAAGCAGATTGCACCCTCCTTGCTCTCACTACAAGGCTTATCACACCAATAATACCCAAAAATCAGCATACCCCTTCCAGGAACCTGATTTTTGTACAAGCTGTTACAATTCATCTGAGTAACATTAATTTTATTCAAATATCTGGGAAACATGGGAGGTAACAGCTGAGGTCTTGGCTCCTACCTGACCCTTAGGGCAGGAAAATATTCAGTTAATATCCTAGACCAGACCACATGCTGCTGGGGCTCCTATTCCTCATTTTATATAATGAAAAATACAAAGCAAGATTCAAAAGAAGAAATACATTTTAAAATATGGCATGAAAGAGCTTCTATACTGACAGATCCTTGGTGTACTTTGATTTGCTTTTCCTTACAAGCTCTCTCTCAACTATTATTTTCTTTCCCAGTGGTGTCATTTTAATTTTCAAACTCAAGCAAAGAAACTGCTCATTCCTTACCTCCGGTCAGCAGCCACCTCAGGGGAGTTTCTTCAGCTTCTCAACAAACACTAGCTCAGCCAGAGCCTGCAAACTTCTCCCAGTCCTGTGAAGTTGTAGCCACTGAGCAGATGTAGTTAATCACCATCAACAGCTCAGGTGCACCAGAACAAAGCAATCTGGCTTTGTTGGAGACCTTCCCCCTATTTTCTCACCTGGTGTATTTCCTGAGGTGTGAACTTGCAGAAGAAGGAAAATATAATTGTGGGTATTTCCCTCCAGAACTGAAGTTTGGTTTGTGACAATGGCCGAGAGGGAGCATAGCTGCCTCAGCATGGAGCTGCACGAGCTCCTCAGTGTCCTGACCACGTCCAGAAGAGGCCATTATTGTTTCTCTGATGCCCTCTCTCTTCAAGGGAATGAACCCAAGCCTTTTGGGTCTTTTCTGAGTATTTTCCCCATTTTCTTTTTGTTTATCATAGTTGAAGGTTGGGGGGGGGTAATCTTTTTCTCTGTTACTAGGAGTAAGCAACGACCAGGTATTTAAGGACCATTTACTCTTTTGTAAGAGACAAAAGATGGCAGGGTGTGGTGAGGGGAGATGTGGCTATCGGTAACTTCTCACCTTCTCACCTGGACTTGGAGGAGGAACAGTGGAAAACTGCTGTTTCCTTTTCGCTGCAGCTGTGGAAAGAATGCCCGGCTCCGCACTGCTTTCTCTTTCCTCGCTGGGGTGAGTTTTCCTTTGGGGAAAAAAAGCACACGATTCCAACCTCCTCTTTCCCTCCTGGACTGCGCATCTTCCCCGCTGCACTTGCAGCTG
>VZTX01029087.1:343811-504335 GCA_013400915.1 Pardalotus punctatus | reverse complement strand
GTCCTGCAGTGTTAGAATTGGTCCACTGCCACATAACTGTGCCTAAATCCTGAGGCAGACCACAGCACGCTGGCCAATCTCCCTGCTGCAGGAGGTCTTTCATGAGGTGTTGCCTGTATCCTCTGCTATCAATGGCTTTAGTCACAGACACTTTGAACTGACACTAGAAGTGCACTGGGAAGCAATGCAGAATACTGGATGTTCACCTGCTCCCAATAACGGGAGGCTACCTGTCGAGGTTTGACCCTGGCCAAATGCCAGGGACCTACGACGTCTGCTCTCTATGCTCTCTTCTGCTGCAGCTGTGCAGAGGAGTGGAATCAAACTAACACAAACACACTGGACTCATGAGTTGAGATGAGGCCCTTGTGGGGAGGGGATGCACAAAAAACATGAACAAACAGGTGAGAAACTTAAGTTGCAAAGTGATTTATTAACCTAACAGAGTTGGAGGATAAATGAGAGGTAAAAATTAGTTCTTAAGACACCATTTCTTCACTCACCCCCCCTTCCCTCTTAAGACACCGTTCCTCAGCTCACCCCCTCCCTCTTTCACACAACCAGCAGCTCTGGGTGGGGGGCAGGGTATGGGGTTTTTCCTTAGTCAGTCCATCTCCACAATTCTTCTGCTACAAACACCATTTCTCAGCTCACCCCCCTCCCTCTTTCACTCAACCAACAGCTCCGGGGTGGGGGGCAGGGTATGGGGGTTTCCCTTTGGTCAGGGTCAGTCCACCAGGGAGAAGAGTCCTCTACTTAGCCATGGGGTCCCTCCCACGACAGACAGTCCTCTGAGAACTTCTTTGGCGTGGGTCCAATCTCACGAGCAGCAGCCCGGCCGAAATCTGCTGCAAACACGAGTGCTTGTCCATGGGGTGCCGGCTCCCAAGCCGAGGCCAGGCTGTTTCCATCCCGGGGCCAAGGCCTTTCTCTCTCGTCCACAGCCCTTGCAACTCTCAGTCTCTGCTGGGACTCCCACTGGATCACAGCTTCCTCCAGGCATCCACCTGCTCCTCTGGCGTGGGCACCTCCCCACGGGCTGTGGGTGGATCTCTGCACCCCCCTGGACTCCATGGGCTGCAGGGGGACCACCTGCTCCCCCCATGGTCTTCACCATGGCCAGCAGAGTGTTTTCAGCTCCGGCGCCTGGAGCACCTCCTCCCCCACCTTCTCCACTGACCTTGGTGTCTCCATGTTGTTTTCCCTCACATATTTTTACCTCCTCCTCCTCCTCTGGCTAAAAAGAAGTGTGTGCACCCATTGTTTTGATTTCTTCTTAAATATGTTTTCACAGAGGCATAACTAACATCTCTAATGGGCCCAGGTTTGGCCAGCAGCATGTCCATCATCTTCAGAGCTATCAGAGAGTGGCACTGCTGGACAGGGTGAAAAACTTCCAGAATCTTCACACAGGACACACAGGAGCCATCTTTGTGCCCCTCCCTACCCACTAGCAAAAACTGGGCCAAATAAAACCACCACACTGCCTTGCTGTGCAAATGCGTTGCTCTCAGACCAAGAACAACTGGATGCCTGTTACACTGCTCCAAAAGCTACAGAGTGTTCTGGACACAAGGACACTAGATGGCAATGGCTCTTGAGTTAGAGCTGGATTACAACCCAGCAGAGTTAGTCTCAGCAACTTCTTTTAGCAGCCAAGGATTTTGATGACCCATTGGCTGTGGGACCAGCACAGCCCTGGGAGGCACAGCTTTGCTATAAGAATGACTTCTGAACTGCTCGTAAGTCTCCTGTAGCCAAGGAGCTACATGTGGCTCTTTAGTGTCAGGGATCTTGAGGTTTTCCAGGGTAGTTCTTTAGGGATCAACATTAGATCTGTGAAACCTGAAGCTGACTGAGGAGCTGACTAACAGGAAGGAGAGGGGGAAAAAAGAACGATGTAGTAGAAGACAGGTGCATGACTTTAGGTTCTTAATCCACAAGGTGGGATACAAAGCCAAAGCCATGTCTGCAGTTTTCTGTTCAAACCAGGAAGGGTTGGGTGTCCCAGAGAGTTACCTAAAAAACTTCTGTACTGTGTTCTATCACCTTTAACCTTCCAGCTGTAGTGCCTGTACTTCCTTTATAGTCATTGAAGTCCTGCATCTCCAGGAGACAGAGATCCTATCTAGTCTCTGAGCTAAGCTCTCTGGCTGCCTCCATTGACCTTAGACCAAACATAGATACAAGCTTAGGTAGTTCTGCTCTGTATTTAAAGGTAGGTGAGAACAAAGTGAAGAAACTGCAGCATGGAGAGATCTTTATCTGCAGCTGTTCTGTCAAAAAATAACACATCTCTCCTTCTTTTAGGTGGCAATGAAATGAATGTGCCCCCTCTGATTATTGAATAGCTTGCTGAGTACATCACTTCCTTAGAAAATGAAACATATGGGCTTCATTCCCTTCTAAGCCTCAGAGGCTTAATACTTACCCCCATGAGAACAAACAAACCACTTACCTCTCGCTGACTTTGAAAGCCTGACTCCTGTTTATAGGCCAGCATCTACATTTTGGTTTTCATTCTGGCTTTTGTGTGTGTCCACAGACATTACTTGGCAAGCCATTCTGCTGGCTCAGCCAGAGATACTGCAGTGCTCCACACACAAATATTTTGGCCAACATAGAGGAAAAAAAAACAATTTAGGGGAACAAATAGCATGTTTGTTGCAGTAAGAATGACTAATGAAAAAAAAAATTAAATGTTTTGAGCATCATCAGCTTGTTTTATCTAATTTTTCTACTCGTGAATTGGACCCAGCTCCTTTGTATAATTACCTCCATTATGTTATTTCAGTGAGAATGCTCTCCTGGTGTTTGCATGGAAACATTGGCTATTGCTCTCTCAGGGTAGTTTGTCCTTGTGCAGAAGTACCTGAGGACCCACCACAGTGAAGGTCTCCCTAGGAATGAGGGCATAAGAAGGGAAACAACTTTTCTCAAAAAAACTTATGTGAGGGCTGAGGGAGGTGAGTCATGTTGACCTTGCCTTCAGTGTATTTTCAGCTCTTAGCCATGGGATGTAACTATTGGTGATCTGTAGGAAGCTGATTTCTGCTTCTGGGCAGGGGAGGTGAAACCCAAGTCTTGGAAATGTCAGAAGCACAGAGTGTTTATGCATGTGTGGTAAAAGCACAGGAAGACCACTGCTGTTGAGGAAGGTTGGATCTGCTGTTTACGGGGGTTCTGCTGCTTTGTTTATGTGTAGGAACACCAAGGCAGCTTGGACATATGAGAGTTGTTCTACAGCAGATCTCCAGCAGCCCTGTCTAGTTCTAGAGCTGGCTGAGACAGTGCTCTAGAGTTATGCATAGAAAACAAAACCTCAGGAATCTTTGTACTTACAGCAGTACGGAAACTCCAGGCAAATGGATTTATCCCTCAGATTTCTTCCACCAAAAATTCCCAAATCAGAAAAAAGAGCTTTTCCAGGCTGCATGCAAGCCCAAAGGAGTGACCTACACATATGTAGATACTGTTGATTTGTCAGACAAATTCCCACAAATCCTGAAGGCTTCACTTAATCTTTTCCTCCTCAGTCTGAATAAAAGTTGAATGAGAACCTCAGGTATGGCAAGTACTGATATAGACTAGTGTTTAAAACTCTTTAAATATTTTGGCAAATCCAAATTAAATGTCTTTGTACAGAAACTGCATGACACTGGTTTTATAACACTGGAAGCAAATGTACTTTCCTTTGAGAATTCATTAATTGCTGCTTCTGGGTCTCATTATCTGGGCCGCATTTGACTGAGACATTCTGAGAATCCTTGAAGGATGGAAAAATGTGAACTTTTAAAGAAGCTGGATATATATCACACTGCTGGGATGGCTCATTTTGATCCTGTGTCCTTTTAAGCTTTCTGCCGCCTGAGTAATTCTGGTATTGTTTCCTTGGTCTCTGATAAACTTCATCTGTGAAACCTTGGCATCTTTGTCAGAAACAGGTCTAAAATGCCTAGAAGCATGAACTAGCCAGGAACTATGATGATCCCTTGGTGTCCCTTACAGTGTTTCTCACTCTTTCTCAAAGCTCTGGCTGTGTGGAAATGCAAGTGACAGGTGGTATAGAAAATGGTAATGCTTTGTTCTCTTGCACAAGAAATCAGAACCAGAGTGTCTCGATATATACATTTACTCCACTTTTCTCCTTTGGAACTGTCCTTGGGCTTGGAGTGCCCAGAATCCTCTTTTTGCAGCAATGATATCTCCTTTCCTTCAGGGTCTCTGTTCTGGCATGTAACTATCTTTCTGCCTCCTCTCTCCTGGACTCACCTGTTTCTATACTTGAACTAAAATTTTCTGTGTCAATTAAAACTTCTATTGGCCTTCTCAGATAATCCAGGTCCTCACTCAATAATTCCCTGCTTTGTTACTTCTCCCTTGAAATTCAGGTTTAGGAAAGCTGCTGAAGTGTGTTAATGAACATTTGTCCCTGTGAACAGAGAATGAAAAAAATGTAATGACTGGAAGAGTTCAGCTGTTCTGTGGATTTCATGCTGATTCCTTCCTTTATGGGGTTAGCCTGGAGATGGGGAGAGCCTGAAGTGGACTGGATGAATAGCTCTGGGAGCTCATAGCCTCTTCCCTAACATTCTCCCTTCTGAAGATTCAGTGGGCTTTTCCATCACGAGACGGTGGATGAGATGTATTTATTGCAGCTGACATGCTCAGGGTCTTCTTGCTGTGGTCTGAGATGTGTGTGAGATGTTGCTTAGGAGACCTGGTGCACGTGCACAGTCCCACCATGTGGCCAGAAGTGATGTCTGTGATGGTGCACATAGTGACCCTGGTAGAGGAAGGACCTTGGTTATGCTCCAAAGATGCTGCATGTGTGATTTTATGAGTGACAAAGTTGGCAGTGAATAGCTGTCCAATGTCTCCATAAAAGGTTATATGACATGTGCTGGCAGAAAGATGGCATCCCTGCTCAGCTATTAGCCCTGAATCACTATCCTTGAGAATTTCAGAACAAAATAAAAATGAAGAGATAAAACAAGCAATAGCGAGGGAAGGAAAACTCTCTATGTGAAGTGAAATTGCAGTCTTCATTAATTAAACACAGGGAATTCATAATATCAAACTATTTTCAAATTGTACCTACGGAGACTCCACAAATCATTGTGTAACAATTTACAGCCAGTAACACTGAAATAATAAATAGGCACAAAGTTTTAATTTCCAGGTCCTTTTATCAACAAAGAACTGAGCATTTAGATGATTACTGACATCATCCTTCATACAATTTCTGCAGAGCAGTCAACAAAGAGCTAATGACCCGACTGCATCTGTCATACTGTATTGGATTGGGCCAGCATTCAGTAGTGATCCTAAAGACTGTAAAGACTGTAAAAGACATATAAGTGCATGTATTGCCTTTGAAAAATGTTTGATGATAAATTGAGGTGGCATTAATTCCCAAATAATTAATTATGAATTGTTCATCCATTCTTTTAATTAAAAAGTTCTTTGCAAGTTTTATCTTCCCAGTTTGGTATCCTATGATTTACAACTGAAGCATCTCCCTGTTAAAAGAGAACTTGCTGTTTCCTGAGAGACTCCTATAGAATGAATAATGAAGTACTTTTTATTAAATGACGGTGAAAATCAAAATCTCACTACCAGTATTTCATGGAGGGTTTATCTTAGAAGAAAGGAGATGCACATGGGATTGAACCAATGTGACAAGAAATCTTCAGCAGTAGAGATGATAATCTGCCTCTACAAAATGAGAGACATGCTGGTGTGATGAATAACACTTGCTTTGAAAAGCAAATGCAATACTTGCCCATTCAATTTCCCAGGCTTGAATGTAGACGCAGTCTTACCAGGAAAACCAGCTGTTGCTTCACTTCTGTTATTTCTTATTATACTCACTGTATGTTGTACCCAGAGACAGCATCAAGCTGCCACACACACTATACAGACACCGGATACACAAACTAACCATGAATATGAGCACTGCCCTATTGTGGAAAAGGAGACAGAGATTGTTATTTGTACTGTAAATTGTTGGAAGGTGTTCAAATGCTGCTGTAATGGATGCAATATGACATAAGTAGATAGATCCAGATGTAGTTCCAGATATTTATTCCTGAGAACATAATTCCATTCTACACATCAGCATTCTGTGATACACTTAAAGAAAAAAAAGCGTCTGCACTTGTATTGTTATTTTACAGGTTTATGGGGACTTTATGAAACTCCTTAGTCAAGATTTTGTTTTTCTGTATTTAGAATTCTATTCCTTAGAAGTATCAATTTATGAGAATACAAACAGTGAAAATCCTTCTCAGAATCTTTCAGGCTGGTTTAACATGTACAGAATTACCGAGGCTTATTTTATTACTATTGATTTAATTGTGTTAGGTTTTCAGAAGATATTTTCATGAATGAATGCAACCATATTTCTAGGTTTTATCCTTTTTCAAAACAGCTAGGCTCTTACTTTGAATAATATGGAGGCCATGCTGTCACCACCTAAAATTGTGACAGTTTCCATAGCATCATTCCAGTACTGCATTAATCCTCAGGTAAGGTAACACCTTTCCAGCTGCAGTTACTCTGAGCTGATGTAATTTACTCTCACTGCTTTAGAAGTTGTATGGGTGAGCCAGCTCTAAGGATTGGTCAGGAGAAAGCAAGAGGAGCAGCATGTTCACTTGCAAGTGTGAGCATGAAAGGAGGAAAAGGCAGCAGTGTGACAGCATATTTGTAGGGCAGCAGTAGGAGGTGGCAACTGTTGGTGCTGTGTGCCAAGGTCTGAGTTATTTGAGTACAAGGTGATCCTCAGAACAGTTTATCCTACATACAACTACTTGCTTGGAAATAAATAATTTTTGATGCATCAGTCTAGTTCCAGCCCTATGGATTGTTAACAGGATACAGCCTGCACTACATACTTTCATTATCTTTGTATCCAGGAGTTTCAGAGACTGTGTGGCCTAAGGGTACCTCTGATCACTTTGATGACTAGAAGAAAGACTGCCAGTTGGACACCTTTTCCTGCCATTACCTAGGATGGGTGCAGCTGCAGTGAAGATGGGGTATTGATGATCACTGTGATGATCACACTCACTATGCTGTGCAGTGATAATGTTCAAGGCTGCTACCTCCCCCTGGCCATCAATCCAGCCTGGGGGTGGCAGTCCCACTGCTTCCAAAGGACTTTTTACTCCTCTCAAAGGGACCCTGACCATTGTTTCTGGAAATAGTGGGATGTGAACGTGGCCAGGGGAAAGTCACATCTTACTGTGTGATATTGTCCCAAGTGAGATAGTGCCTCTGCTAGATCATCTCCTGTGGTCAGAATATGGAGCCCCAAGGTTGAGATTCAAAAGCAGAATTCTAGGGTGCTGCTCTGACTTCCCTGTAAGCATGTTCTTCCTAAAGCCTTTACTGCAGCATGCCTTTCTAGGTGAAAAAGTGCTGTACATGTTTTGTAACATCTTCAGAGAATTCCTTAAGCTTTTCTAATAAAAGTGCTGGTAAAATCAGAAAAACTGCATGCAAATCATTGTATCATAAAGTTCTAAGTGATTAATTTTTTCCCCTTTCACTCCTTTCCTCTCATTTATCTCATTACTATTCTCATTGCTCTAGCATTTAGAGAAATTGTAATTTGGTATTTTTCATTTTGAAGTAGAATGCTCTGCCTTTTCTTGGCATCTAAATACTATTCAAAATTCATTGTGTTACATTGTCTGGGCATTTTGCATAAGGCATTACATTTTTCAAACTCTCAAGACACTTAGCCTTCAAATTTTTTAGTTTAGATGAATTTTGGCTCATTATATTTTCCTAGAATAGATTTAATTGAGATCACAATGTCTTCACTATCTTGTAATGATTGTAGAAGTCTTTCCTTAGCACATTAATACAAGTAACAGTCTTCGACAGGTTTATAAGAGTTATCAACTAATGAGATACAGTTTTCACGTGTATACAACCGGGCCACATTTCATCAACCTTCATTAAACAAGAAAAATGGAAGGAGGACAAATCTAGTTGGGTGCACAGCCAGACTTTTTTCTCTTAATATTTCCTCCTTCTGTTACTTCAGGAATTTTGATGACAGAGCTTGGAATATAATAATATAAACTATATTAAATCATAAAACTTTAAAAAATAATAGTGAATGCCAGTTCTATTTAAAACGTTTAAGGTGAGAGTGGGGTGGTGAGGGGCAGCACAGATGTAGGGTGGTGATGGCAGGGGCACATTTTTGCTGGGTGGTATTGGTGCTGCTGGTAGGGCACACTAGAAAAGGCAGCAGGAAGGGATAAGCCCCAGTGATATCTGGAAAAGAGTGGGTTTTTGAGTGATCTGGATAGATGTATAGGGAGCTGGCTAAAAAGTGAGGAGATGTTAAGACCTGGGTGAGGCAAAGTGCCTGGAATTCCTCCAGGAAGCTGCAGTCCTGACAGGGATGCAGAGAGCTGGGATGGATAGGGTTGGCATGGCTTGAGCTGTAAGTACTTGTTTGGAAAAAAAGAGATAATAGTTGCTACATTTGAGAGGGCAGGAAGAGACCTGCAGTTTGGAGGGGCAGAAGCATAAGGCTGAATGAATAACTATACTTATATATAAAGGAGGTGGAAGCAGGAAGGTAGACAAACTAATACAAGGAAAGAGGAAGGGGACCCTGATATTAATATTGCATAACTTTGGAAATGTAGTTGTTACCTCTTTAAAGTTGTTGCTATAGCTGCAAAAATAATAGCATGCTAGCTTTCATCAAATCTTTTTTTGATACACATTTTGACAACAACTGAATTTCAGAAGTCTAATTTCTTTAAACTGAGAATCTCAATATTATCTTTTTGTACATTTCTAAAATGTCCAGTCCTTATGGAGGCTTCTATAGGTCAAAGACAAAGTATCTTTCAACTTATATTGACAAGAGAAAATTTTCAGTTCTGATGGTCATTCAAACAAATTATTGTATGACCCTGAAACAAGAATGGTCATAAAATATTCCATCTGTTCACAGCTGTTTCCTTGACCATGAACAACAAAGCTTTCATGATAATGCTCCAAACATAACAAATAAGCTGCAGGGGAAACTACAAAAAATAATGACATCAAAGAAGGAAAGCTGTAAAATATACCTTTATTTTTCAAATCCTTATTATATTTAACCTACTGTTCAAGTGCTAGAAAACTGTGTGATATATAGCTGATGTTTAAATACCCTTAAACTAAGCCTTTTCTGACAAGTGCATCAGTGTGTGCTCCTATGTCAAATTCAAGGACTCTCACAAATAAACAAAAAACTGAAGGTGATTCTGCACCTAACTAGCTGGGGGGAAAAGTTTCCCAAATTATCTGTGGGAACAGCTTCCAGTCTGGGTAAAGAGGAAAAAGACATTGATGTAATTATCATTTGATTTTCTCTGTATTCTGCCTTCTGGTTTCTAAAGAGTTTCTCTGCAACTGAGATATTATTGAGGCAGTATTGATAAAGCCCAACTGTTTCAAAGCAAACAAATATGGGGAATTTCTGTCACAGAAGTTTTTGTGGGTGTTTTTTTGTTCTTTTTTTTTTTCTGGTAGAGGCATTTCAGACTAAAATGTCATGATTCCTTTTTGTGGATTAAAAAACCCATAGCAATTCGATTAAATGATTACAGTTCCCAGCAAGAACATGCTGGTGGGGTTTTTTTGTGTTTCAATCAGGACTAATCAGGCATTGCAGCAAACACTTGCAAGATAATCTGCTGCAGAGCAGTAAAACAAAGGAGAAATCATCCCCATCAGAATATTGTGCAACAGAACCTGTTTTATTGGCATTACCTGTAACAGTGGTTGCAGCTTATTTTGAAGTGCAAATGGGAAGCTGAACTATGCTAGATATCAAATGCTGGAATATCTGGATTATTACCAAATGTTACAGTGCAGAGGAATTGCTCTGACTTCTCTGTGAGGGTCTGGGTTTTACTTTTGTTTATAATATGTGATTATTAAAAAACCCTAAATCTCCATTTGCTCCAGGTAAACACATCATTAGTTCTGAAGAGCTCCAGTTTTCCACCCAAACAGGCGATTTCCTTAATAAATATTTGATTTACTTTGGCAAACATCAACATTTACATGGCAATCCCTCTACATCTATAAAAAGCACAGCAACTCAGGGCTTGTTTTTCTCCTATGTCCCCTCCTGGACCTATCCTACTTTTTTCCTTCTTTCTTGCCTTGCTTCTCTTAGTAATAACTTCTATAACTTCAGCTCCTCAGAAAATCAGGCTTATTCCACAGATGTTTCTCTCTGCTCTTTAAAGAGGGAGTAGAGGCCATGGTCAGCACAATATACAACATCCTCCTGAGCAAACTGCCTTGGTTGCAAACTGTCCCCTGGAGCATGGAGGCGTTTGAGAATGGAGATACTGATAAAAACAGCACAGCTGAGTGCTTCCTTGAAAGTGGGAACATTGAAACTGGCTGGATCAGTCTGGTAGGAAATAAGGTTAACATCCCCAAAGGCATCAGTCCCCACTCTTCTGTGGTATCATTTACACAGGGTGTAGAAGAGTGTAGAATACTGAGGAGCTGACTTTCTTACTAATATTGATGAATATCAGAAAATCAGAATCAGGCCTTTATTGCTTTATCACATTAGATAAACCATTGTGCTCTGAACCATTTTTTGCTATGCTTTCTGGTGATAATTACAGTAGGAAGAAGGTGATGGAAAACTTTGCCTGAAGCATTTTTCTCCCTTTCTTTTTTCCTCCTTCTCTTTATTTAGGACTTTTTTACAAAAACTAACTATTGCACGGTGAATTTTAAACAGCCAAAGAAAGGCTTATTTAGCATAGAAAATGCCAATAGAACAGTATATTTATGTGGCAGGATAACATATATCTGTTCAATAAAACTCAACCAAGGGTCCTGTCTGCATGTGGAAGCGCAGTAGGTGGAGATGCTGAAAGTTCAAAAATCAAAAAAGATCCTCTGAAGGCTGCAGAGCACAGCTTTTTGAAAGCCAAGTAGTGTTTTCTCCCCAGCTCTGCACAACAACTTTAAGAGTAGTATTAACCCTAATAAAATATTTCTAAAATGCAATTTGAGAAAGAATGTGAGGAGCTGTGTTTACCCACTGTGCATTTTTTTTAACAGCATTTGACTTCTCCCATGAGTACAGAAGTAAGTAATTCTCTCTTTCTTGGTGTTGGATTTCATTTTGTGTACTCCCTAAAGAGGGAGTTCAATTTTATCTTAATAAAATTTTGACTTGGGGACTCCATATGGAGTCCAAAGTACTTAATGTTCTCAAGAGCTGATCTGAAATAAACCAAATGAAATAAAGATGACCACACAAATAGTCTCATGACACATTCAGCTGCCATTTTTTCTGGTTTTGATTTAATTTCTTGTAAAAACTCTGACCATACACCCAGAATTCAGTACTGCAATAAATACCAGTATCTTGCACTCTCAAACAGTGGCTTGGGGCAGAAATTCATCACCTCTTGCTGTCTTTCTTCAGGAGCAGAAATAAGGCCAGGTACAACTCTTATGACTGGAGCAACAGAGATGGAGCTTCCAGCTGTATCTACATCAGTTAATGGGAACGGCCTGGGAGTGCTGCCTAGCGCTGTTGCTGCATGAATGGGGCACTGAATCCACCCTCCTCTCTAATACAAGCTGCTGTGTGCCAGCTGACTATCCCTGCTGACTTTTGAACCAAACTGGAAACTTTTGGGTAGTGTTAGCTGAAATGCTCCTGGGCTATACCAGTGATCACTGACAATTTAATGGGGCAAAGAACGGAGCCTAGCAGTGTTAAACCTGAAATGTGCCCTGGTGCTGTTTGATTTACAACAATAGGCATGGCCTTTCTGATTTTCTGCTATCCACCATTAAATGCCTCATCAGTTATATGTTGGATTTATTTGGTCATGCTTTTCTTCTAAACTCAGGAACTTCCTGCTCTGTTTCTTTTCCCATAGACGTGGCTCTTTTTCTTGCACACCCTAACCCCAGTTCACCTGTTCTCTTTCTACTTTGACAACTTCTTTAGCAATTGTTAAAGTAAGAAAATAATCCTTTTCCCACATCCCTTAAAGTATTGCCTTGACCCATGGATAGAGCTGAACTCTGCTCTTCATTCACCAACAGTTGTCTGCTTCTCAGTATATAAGAAGGCTGCAAAACTCATATTTTTCCTTTCTTCTCTGGTTCTAGTAAAGGGGAGGCCAAAAAAAGGCAGAGACATACCTTTTATTTAGGCTAAATTTTTTTTATTCTGATTAGACTCATCTGGAGTGAAAGACAAGCTCCCTTTTAGGACTTTAAATAAATAATGGCATGCAGTGGCCCAGCCCATCATCGTTAAACACTTTTTTCATAGAGGCTCATGAACTCCATACTGGCTTCATTAAAGCTGTGGAAACTCCATCAGTACTTATGTTTCTGTGTAATGATTTAATTTAATTTTTTTATTGCTGGAGCTTGTCATTATGCCAGTGATTTTCATGCTAACTCCCTAATCTCACAGAATTTTTGCTCGTCTAAATAGTCCAAAATTGGTTTTATCAGTGTGTAGTCTGCTGGCAACATATGAGGCCTGAATAAGCAAGCAATTATTTGGAGAGCTGGGGGAATTTTCTTAGTTTTGTCTTTTTACTTAAGGATTTAATTTTACCTTCTGCTTTTTTTATTCTTCTTTTGAACAGAATACACAGTAGGCTTTCCAACCTGTAAAAGTAGCCTTAGGAAACTCTTGACATGTAAACAGAAGAAGCTTGGACTCATTAGTATGTACTAGATAGAGCTGGACTTATTTTTTCAGAAAACAAAAACAAACAAACATGTGACAAGAAGCTGAGTGACACCAAAGTGTTAAGCTCTAATCTAACATTGTTCTGAGAAGGCACAAACCTATTCAAGACACAATAACTTCTACATTAACATGAGATTGTGGCTGAGAATTTAAATGCCAGAAAGCCAGAGGAATTTCCACAACAATCAAATTTCAGACCTATGTGGCACTGAAGATTAATATTAGTCTGGACAATGTTTTTCTGTGTTGAACCCATTAAAAGCTTGGATGAGGAAAGACAGCTGTGAGGTGGAATAATTGAAAGACTTGGTGGTTACTTGTGAGCAAGCAGGGATCATAGACACAGAACACTGACTCTGACCGTACATGTCTTGGCACAAAGTCTGCATCAATGAGGATGTGATTCTCCAGCAAGAGGGTGATTCATACCTCAGCTAGGCATGGCTGAAGAGGCAAATCAGTGAGCCTACAGGCAGAGTACAATTCACAATATTTTATATCTTGGTGTACGAGTTGTGCATTTCAACTGACTGTGATGACCAGATCTTCACCTTACCTCAGCTCAGCTGTTGCATCCTGCTTTGAACACCAGTGATGCCTTAGGAATGATGGAGGAATAAATAGCAATTGCCAATCATCTTACATTTATGACTGAGTGTTCAAATGTAATTTTCTCTATTTACCACCTATGTAATTTGAATAACATGATCTTGTAAGTTATAGTTTTCTCTCTACAGTAGACTTGCTATTTTTAAGGGCAAAGCAACTTGTGCCACTAAGCAGGTATGCAGATAAATTTTGTATCATGATTTTTCTTCATGACCTCTGGTTGTTGTCCTTTATGCAGGGAATTTTATTTATGAAGCTGAGAAGTCATTGAGTCCACAAATGGTTATGGCCAGGTCTGTGGGATGTCTGTATTGATCAGCAGCACCCATTTATGATGTTGGCACTTGGGATTTTTTATTTGCTGATGAGGCTGGAGCTAAGCAAGTAGCTTCCTGGGAGAGAATATAACCTGTGGCCAAACCCCATAAAATCCGACAAAACCATTTTGATACTGACACAGATGTTCTGATATTTTATTTTGTTTGAAAAAAATCCCAACTTTGCATGGGAAGACAGAAACATTAAGACAAGTTCTAGAAAAGATACAGTGAGTGAATATAAGAAGACTGACATAGGACAGAGAATATAAGGTTGCATTTAGCATACTTCGCTCTTGAAGGAAAGGGCTGTAGGTTCCATAGTTTTCTCTTTCTGTTATGCTGATAACAACCTGAAAAATGTTTGTGACTTCATCAAATGGGCAGAATACTGCTAAAGTTTACTTAATAACATTAGGTGTTAATCCACATTCTGTACTTGCTGGTGATGATACAAACTTGGGAGTGTCCACTGATTCCAGTCAAATTGTTCTATATTTGCCTATACTGAGTACAGTTCACTTTGATATTTACAGGCTATTATTTGGCAGAGCAGCTTAGCTTTAGTGTGACTTCTTGTAACTATGAATTAAATTTATTTCTACATTTTACATTTTTAAAAATGTACAGTGCCAGTATGTTGCACTGAATAAGAAAAGCAATACAGGGAAAACCAAAGGAAAGTCACAAAATGGAACAGATTACATAAAAAACTAGAAAGACAGGATTGCAGATGCTGCAAGAGTTATGGTTGTTCTCCATTTATGCTACATTTATTCATGCTTAGAAATAGAAGCAAAGGAATTAGAAGTTCAGTTTAACTGATTGCTTTACATCATTCCAGCTCTTGATGAGATTTTCACTGCAACACTATATTTTATCAAAGCCCATAATTAAATTTATTGATCTTATTCTGAGGGGTGGGATCAAGGTTTTCTTGAAGCGTCAGGTGCATTAAAGAATGCAGCCCAGAAAGTCTGAAAGAAACTTCAAATTACTATTTTTTGGAATGAGTAAGAATTCAGTTTATATATGTTACTTATATAGAGTATATAAATATTTATAATGAATAGTTTGTAACATGTATGACATAATGTTTAATCTACATATTATATATTTTATAAATATATAGCATACATATTCGTATTTTATGGTGTGTATATATAGCTGTAGACACATATATGTTATAGGATGTATCAAAACAAAGTTTCATTGTGCTGCCAGCAGTGCATCAGCTCCTGGTTTGCGACAGGGGCTGTGATATTGTCTACTTCACTTACCTAATTGCTTAGGGAGATGCATCCACTGTGCTGCTTTGGCACGTGGGATGGTGTGAAAATGGGCTCTGCTAGATGACCTCTAAGGAGGCAACAAATAGCTCATCCCTGGGAAAAGAGAACAATGGGCTCAGTTCCCCCATGAGTCCATGTTTGGGGCTGCAAGGCATCAGGTTTTGCTTACCCCTAGCCAGGCTCTGCTCTGCCGGGGAGCACAGGAAGCAGACACATTGGTGATGTGCTCCCACAGGAGAGTGCTCCTCTTCTCAAGCACATGCAGACACAAACTCTTACTGCAAAACTTCCAGAGAAACACCTGCTGGGAGTGCATATTCTCCTGTCCTTCAGACAATTGTCTATTCAGCTGCACAGTAGCATTCCCAAGGGAAGTTTCAGGATTATTTCTTCATTGTTAAGGGTATTCCTGACCACAGGGGAAGCTGGCATCTCTTTAGTGCTCTTAATCGTTCTTCAGGAGCCTTCTTTCAGGCCTGGCTCTTTCCACTGGCTAAGTAGCCCTAAGCTGGGTACTCTGAGTTATCTTATTAATGATGCCTGCTGTGGACAGGCATGCAGTTCTGAGATGTTCAGCACTCGTGTTAGGCAAGTAAAGTAGGCAGTCTGAATAGATGCCATTGTGCCAGAGGACTGCAGGGACACCAAGTGCCAAGTTTAAGATTATATTCTACAAACAGGAAGCTTATTGCTGCTTTCTAACTCAGCAAGCCAATTGAAAGCCAATTCCTTGAGCCAAAAGTGAACCAGCTCTACTTATTTCTAATTCTGAGTCCAAGCACAGAAGGGAAGTAATTTTTTTTGGAGTTGGATTTGGAGATGGGGAAACTGACATGCTGCATTTGGATATTTACTTTATGTATTTGTCATTTTATTTATGAAAAGTCATGGAATCTGAACAACCAGTTAGTGAATTGCTTGCAAAACTTGCTTTAAATTTTGAATGTATTTTATCTAAGTACTGAAGTATGGGTTTCAGCATGTTCCTTTTTCCATTTTCATTGCTTTGATTTATTCTGTAAAAACTTCTCTGCCTGTCCTGTAAAATCGTGCACTTGGAAATGATTTATATGCATGCTCTCAATGTTAACCTTTTGTTTTCTCTTTTGCATGCTTATGACTGTTAATGCACATTGTAAAAATAAACTGTCTTCTTCAAAAGGATCTACCCTATTTCCATCCACAGTGTATGCTTGACACTTCTGGGAAAGACAAGGAGGGAAATCAAACTGGAGCACACAATAATAAAGCTACTTTAACTCCTTTTCCCTTCCTCAGCAGTCTGAATCACTTTTAGCTGAACATTGGAGAATCATTAAGAGAGGTCACATGCTTTTGAATAAAATTGGTGTTAACTGGTCTTCCACAGCTCTTCCTCTCCGTGCTGCAAAACATTTACTATGGCATGTGGGGAGTGTTGCAATCTGAGCTCAGCATTGAATCCTGTTCTTCATAGCAGCATTCAGTATGGAGGTGACAACTCCAGACTTTCTTACCCTCTTTTCCCCTGCCTTTAAGTATAAAAACTGCAGTCCTCTCTCTCCTACTCAGAACTGCCCAGCCCTTTCTGGTCCCAAAAGCTTTGTTTTGCTTTCCATGGACAGCCATATCTTTATTCTTTTGCAAATGATGTAGCTGGGATTATCTGCCCTCACTCTTTGCAGGTGACATAGACATGCTTCCAAAGATGGGTTGGCAGCAGAGTTGTCCAAAAACACCTGACACTTTAAAGAGGAAGGTAAGAGGCCATTCACTGCGGCTTCTGGACAGCTACATTTTTATTTTAAAACATTTAAAAAATGAAAGAATAATGGTACTGGTGGAAGCTGCTTTTCTGCTGGTGCAGACAATTCCCCATTTACACAAGCATGTTATTACTGCAGCTGTGATATGTTACTGCAAGTATATAACTGTGCTATGAGGATGCAAGTGTTGTCCAGGAATAACTTTGCCACCTTGAGCTGAGGGTTTGGTAAATGGGACTCACAATTGAATTTGGATGCCTGAAGGGAGAACTGGTTAAGGCAGAAAAACTTTCAAGGGCAAATCAGACTTCTGATGTAATCAAGAAATTATTTCCAAATGGAAAAACAGTCTGTTTTTTTAATGGTTCACTGTAAAATCAAACCTTAATAACTTTATTGCTTAACTTTCTAGACCTTTGCAATTCTTTTAAAAGCAATGTAGACATGAACTGTTGCAAGAGAGTTTGAGGTGAAATGGGTTCCACTGTGGAATCAATAGCTGGACATTTTATTGTTTTTTGCACTTTCTATGCAATAATTAAAAGGTTTATCCTGTGGTTACTCTAGTGTTCTGCTGCCTTTCTAATTTGCTGCTGTGGGAACACAAAATTACTTGTCCAGTGTGTCACTCAGTGTACAGCAAAAGGCTTGAAATGACTTCTATTGAAAATGCAATTACCTCTCCAGCAGAAAAAAAAAAAATAGGCATGTAGATGCCATGGTCTTTTTTTTCACAAAAAGCTGCTTAATGACACAGGACATTTTCATAAAAAAGTAATGTCTATTTTACATTCTTGTTGTACATTGGACTTCTCACATTTCAGTATTCTTACTCCTGAGGAGCTTTTGTGTATCTGTGGGCGTCTGTGTGTGGGTGTGTGTGAGAATCAAAGGAACATGGTGTCCTTTGCTTTAATAGTTTATTTTATGTTATTGCTTTGTGTTTTGCAGTCCCTCTAGCCAATCTGCATTTATGAACTGAAGAGAATAGGAACCAGGGGCCTAATATTACAGTAAATTAGGTCCTGAATTTCTACTCAAGCAATTTAGTTTTGAATTTAGCCTTTATTCTAAGTACTTAATGTACAAAGATATCACGTTGGGAGTTAGAAGGTTTGCCTCTTTCCTCAGCAACACGAAAATGGTAGTCAAGGAGTGAAGAAGAGTGCTTTCCTTTTAAACTCTGTTTGGTCTGGGCTTTTGGGATGTCTCTCAGATGTTTATATGGTCTGCCTAGTCCAGTTACTAGGGCTACTGTGATTTTTAATTCTGAGTAGAGAAGGAGCAGAATTATTTCTGTCTGTAGAGAGTGAAAAACAGTGGCTGTGCTTTTCAGATTCATTTGGAGCAAGAGACTGTTTATATTACGAATCTCAAAAAAAAATGCTATTCTTTCATAATTTTATTTTCTACAGTTGCTAAAAGCAAACTGGGTTAGCAGAGAACAAATTCATGGAGTATACCTTTTCCTGTTTCACAGTTTATGAGAAACTTACTCTGTGTTGGTAATGTGATCAGATTAGACTGCTTCTTCTGTTCCTTTTTCAGCAAATGTAATAACATGTTTATGGGCCTGTGTTTATTCAGATTCCTAGGAATACAGCCTATTTTAAGGAAAACTGTTCTGAGTGCAACTGAAAGAGATTGGACCAATCTAAATAATTGCTTCCTCTTTTTATACTATAAATATGTTAAAATTAATTGTGACCAAAATGAACTGCTTTTGATTTTTCAGTGGTGATGTGCATCCAGATTCAAAAATTCACAATAAATTGTCATGGTTATTTCATACAAAAAATTTCACCCTCTCATCCTCACTGCTACAGGTCATGTCTGCAGGATTTTTAATTGTATGAGATTTTCAGGAATTGCAGTAACATGTTCCTGCTGGAATGATCAATGAGCTTGGTTAATAGTGTGGTCCCATGTGATGGCAATAACTTCCAGGTGCACTCTCAGGAACACAGTCCCAAACTGAAAACTAACTGCTTAGGTGAGAGCAGTGCTTTTGCCTCAAGTGAATGCAGGTGTCCCAGCTAACAAATCCCCAGGATCTGTCTCAGGAAATCATCCTGGAACTCCAGAGAGTGGCTTGAGCACTTGGATGTTTGGGCTTTTGCTTCTTTCCAGTTGACTTTCCTTAGTGTTGGTCTGTTCCAATGGTCAGGACATCAGGGAGGTGAAACCACCCCGCAGTTTTTTGCTGTGGAGGCTCCACATGGAATTCTCAGGACACAGACACGCGTGTTCACAATGCCTTTATAACTTCCACAGGCTTGAACGCAGCCTAGAACCAGCACACTTGGGGTAGTAGTTTCTCATTCACTAAGTGTCACTGGATTGTTTTATTTTCTAGTTGTTTCAGTTGAGATGAGACAATTTGTCCACAGATGTCAGCAGTCTGAGACCAGCCCCACATTTTGCAGACAGATGCCTCCATGGAGGCTTAACAGTGAGAGTGTTGTGAGGCAAATGAGGAATTCCTCAGGGCTGCTAATTTTCCTTCCAGACAAAAATAGAGGGACAGACACAAAAGAGTTACATTTTGAATCTCCCATTGGGAACTTGCCTATGCATGGCTGCCTTGCATATTTTTTTTTAAATTTTTTATGTAATTTAAATGTTTGTGGTTTAGTTCATTACAATTCTTAAAAGAAGACTCTTGAAGAAAAAGTTGGGTTTTATCCAGTGACCTACAAAAAGTAATTGCTGTCTTTCCAGACATTCATTAAAAATTAATGATCAGAGTAGTCCAGTAACAAAAGTATTCTATTAAAAAGTAGACAGTTTTTGAAAAATGCACCCCACAGATACTTACACTGCTACTCAGGAGGAAAACAAGCCACCTGTTTTGAGAACTGCACTAAGAAATTTAAATTGAAGTAAACAGTGCAGTCCCTCCTGTAAGCCTGCTTCTGTTTTTTTGCTGAAGTACACAAAGGTCCCAGCAGCTCCCTCCCTGCTCTCTGACAAGCCTCTGTCACCTGGAAAAGTGGTCCCTCGGTGTCCAAGCTCCCTTGGATGCCTCTGCCTGCCAAGGGGCAGCAGTTCCCTCGTGGTGGCTGCACACTGCACCCTGGTAAAGAACACATGTCCCAAGCCTGAGCTGAATTGTGCTTCTCAGCAGAAAAGGATTCATACCTCTTTATAAATCAAAAGACAGCTACCAAAGCTTTTATTTATTCTGGATTTCGTCAGCCCCAGCAGCACAGCGGGGCATGGAGGCGCTCGGTCTCCATGCACGGAGCTTTGTCTCCGACCCCTGGGCGCAGACCCTGGCTGCTGCGTGTAGAGGACCACATCATCTCTGCTCCCTCCTCCAGAGCCCCAGCAGGCTACAGCAGCATCTCCCAGCCCTCCATGAACTTGGGACCAAGCAAAAGGTGGCTTGTTTTCCTGCAGGGCCCCCAGGGGAGGGAGACAGCGGTGCTGGAAAGCAGCAGCTTTGCTACCAGCAGGAGCCCTGGCTGGCTCTGCATCCAGCAGGTTTCCTGTGGCCCCCGGTGGAGCCCTGCAGATGCTGCGGCACACTCCCACACCCCTCTGCAAGAGCACAGCAGTCCAAGGCCATCTGCGCTTTCCCTGTGCTATTAAGGGATCTGCAGCTGGTCGTGTCAGCTGTGTCTGCTCTAATAAATTAAGCAGTGCCAGGGCACATCACTGGACTTGATTATTTATATTGTTCAATTATTGAAATGCCCTTTGACTTGCTTTTGGCCAAGTAGTGCTCTTCCAAATGATTCCCAGGCACAGTCCAAGAAGTCAGCTTAAACCAGGGACTGCTCCCAAGTGTGTTGTAGCTGCAGCCACCCTATTTTACAGGGTAAGAGAGTTTAATGTATGGATACAACCTGTTCCATGCCATTTGGTCTCAGTGTCAGGGAGCAGCTTCAGGCAAGATTCATTCAGAAATTGTGGCATGGCTTTTGGGTACAAATATTCTTTGTGCCATTAGAGGAGCATGAGCTTAAAATTCCAGTCTGGAAAAATAAATCCATCTCATGCAAACAATTGGGGGTGTTTTTTTCTCGTTTCTGTTTGTTCCTGAAATATCTGTCCTACTTACTTTGTTTGAATATTTTTTTCTCCAGCTGCTCATATTGATATGCTGTTTATAAGAGTCACATGGAGGCATTAGCTTTTGCCCTTAATGTTTTAGGGGAGCTCTTTTAGGATGGAAAAGTAGGCACTAAAGCTGCAAAAAAAATTTAAGCATTTTCTTCCATCTTAGTAAAAAAAAAATCCATAGATAATAGCTCTCTGAAAATCCTGTTTGAAGCACATTATATATTTATACACCCATATTATATATATATATATATATATATATGCATGCACACGTAACATTACTTTCCCTTAAAGATGAAAAACATATTATGGGCTCAATATTCCAATGACCACCTTAATGTGCTTACAAATAGTCACAGATCTAAGTTTTTCTTGGATTTCCATCTGCTTTCTATTTCTCTGTTAATTTCTTTTTCCCAAAGGATTAAATATTTCCCTGCAACACAGACATTTTTTATAAACAATACATTTAATTTTTTCTCTGTTGAATCAACCCAAATGTTCAAGCTTTGCTTTCTTGGTTACTGTTTCAAGTCTAAAATTATCTGTGAAAACTGAAGAATTAACACCCTTTGTTTCTTGGACAAATTTAGTACCTTTCTGTATGCTGATCCAGAAATGACAAAGTAGGAGCAAACAGTTCTGCTTGTGTCCTTTCTCCCAGCTGGAACCACAGAAGTGTGCATTTTGGGGCTGTGAACATTTTTATAGGAATTTCATCCTTATTTTTGGCATACATTTAGAAAAAATTTCAACAATGGGAGAGACTGCATCTTGTCAAGCCACAGCAGAGTATTCTCTTGATATTCCCATCTAAGCTTCTTCTTCTGCCCTCACCCAGAGAAAAAGCTTCATATCAAAAACCCCAATGAAATTATCAAATGACGAACATGAGCTCAGCTTTGGTTTGCTATGTTCCCCCAGGAGAAACTTGGGTCTGAATAACAATTCTGGGGTGAGAGACCACTTGCTTAAGTTTTCTTTGGTTCATTTGAGAAGGAAAAGGCTTCAAAGCCAACCATCTTGTTCCCGAGTCCATTATCAACTAAACAGCTGCCTGATTTTTACCAGGAAGAAATATTGCTTTTCAAGGATGGCATCAAATGTCTAATTTTAGCTTTAGATCTTTCCTTATTTTTTTATGACATCATATATCTTACTTGCATTATGAGACTGATATTTGAAACCTTCAGAAACTACTCTCAGCCCCGTGGATTTGGCTTTCATCTTGTAGTGCTTCTGCTCTCGGCCATGGCAGCAGTGGAGTGCCACGGGAAGCAAAGAGCAGGACTGCTGGCAGCAATGTTGAGCTTGAGAAAGAGGTTCCATACAGCTTGCCAGAGAAAAGCAAAGATGTGAATCTCCTTGATAGTGCACTGGAGAGTGGAAAATACACAATGAGACAAGAAGGAGTATAAGATCTATGATTGCATGATGCTTTGTATTTGAATGAACAGCCAGTTTAGAATGAAGTGGTTGGAGGGAAATACAACCAAACAAACAAAAGCAAAACCAAATTTTGCCTTAAAATATTGAGTTATGCTGTGGAAAAAATGTTATGCCTCTGATGACAGAGGGGAAGAGAATGAAAGGAAAGAGACACAGAAGGGAGAGCAGAAGATTAAGAAGGAGTCATACTCAACAGAAAATGATGACGTCAAATCACCAAGTAAATTCCAAACCGTAGAATATGCTGAGTTGGAAGGGATGCATCAGGATCATCAAGTCCAATTCTTGGCCTTGTGCAGGAAACCCGAAGAATAATTTTTGGTAGTTTCAGGGATTGTCAGGGGTTTTAGCTGATTTAAAGCCTTTAGAAATCTGTATAATATACTCACTTCTTCTCACAAAAGAAAAGTGAATAAATTATTTTATAATTTAACAAAGGATTTGTCCCAAGTTCTCTGGACCCTTTATAGATTTCCTGCAACTAATTCACTTCATTTGGCCTCAGTGAAAATGTTATACAAATATAAAATAAAATTTAAAAAAAAATTCAATCTTTAAACAATGAGAAAGGAAATTTTTAATATCACATCTAAAATTGCTGTTATTGCATAATTTTGTCTTCATTAATAAATCAGAACATAGCACTGTCTGGTAGCAAATATATACCCATGACATCCATTTATCCTACAAGAAGAACATAATGAAGAGACTAAAGAAAAGTATAACTGAAATTTTTTGGAAGTAATTAAAGGACAAGGAAAGTTAGACTTATAGATTAAAAACAGAAAAGTAGATAATTAGAATTTGCTGATGCTGCATAGTGGGACACTATGTCTGTTGTTCCCAGTCCAGTCTAATCCAATTCAATCCCACCCAAGTTAACCCATCCCAGTGAGCAGGTTGTGGCCATGGATAGGCAACTGTCTGCCTGTGGTGACCAAGGTCTAAAAAAATGTTTTTTTCAAGCACTGTTTTAATGGTGAAGTGTCTGACCTCCATTCTCCCGCTGTGTGTAGGTCAGAACTGAGCTGGCCATGTGGCACTTTCTCCTGAGCTCCTAGGTGTGGCTACCTGCCCCAGGCACCTTCTGCCTGCTAGCTGAGCTAGCATGTGTACAGCTCAGACATAGCCAGTGTGAGCATGGATATTACAGGGGACATGAGCAATGAAGGGATTGAGTCTTGACCTCACAGCCTTGGGGCCATGGAAGGGATTAAATGCAATGTATTTTATAGAATCGGTGGGACAGTAGCCATTTCTCTCCTTGCTCTCCCCCAGGTTTCATTAATATGACTAGCCTAAGGATCAGGGTAGAGTGAGGTGTGAACAGAGGGATGTCCTGAAACCTCCTTTAGCAGAGGTGCTCTCCACCACATGATGGGGAAATGAGCAAATGATTGTACAGCCTTTATCTGAGTTGTAATCACAGCCAGAGTTGGTAAAGACATTCAGCTCTCTGTGGAAAGCTCAGTATTGGCAAAGAGGCTTTCAGGTGAGTAATGGGAGGAGAAAAGAGGAAATATATTTGGTTTAGGTAACTGAGTATATGAAATGGGTGTATGGATTATTTAGGCTGGAGAGAGCAGTGAAGCTTTTGGGAGGCTTGGAAAACAAACAGTCATTTTGGAGAGCAGACATGGGGAAAGGAGCCTGAGCCTTTCTTCCTTCTCCTATTTTACTCTGGGAAAAAAGCACTTCCACTTCCCCCTGAGAACTGTCAGGCAGCAGGGTATGTCCTCTGCTTCTCGTGGCCATCTGCTGCCTCTCCAGCCCCCTTACAGGCATCCCCCACTGCTCACCTGACTGTGCTTCTGCCTGCTGGGCAGGGAAAGGATGGGGCCAGTCAGAGATCCTAGAGGAGGGGCTAGGGAGCCACAGATTTCTGCTTCTCCTGCAGGAAAAGGCTCCTTCTCCAGCCTGTAACTCCTTCCAGAGGACCAGCTGGAGGCATCTTATCTTCAACAACTCATTTCTATGTCAGTGGCTGCCAGTTGTGCCTTTGTCTGGATCTGAGTGCACCAGGGCAAAGGGAGTTATCATCAACTCTAGCAAGGTCCGCCACTTTCTAATGTGTAGGTGTGGGATTTTTTGTTTGGTTGTATTTTTTGACAGTTTCTTTTCCTATCAGCTAGAGTTAGACTGTGGATTGATGCTCAGGCATTGGGAAATTTATTTGATCTTAGAATAATGTAAATAGTCCCAAGATTCAGAGGAATACAGAGTATGTGCTAAAGAAAACTTTGTGATTAAGTTTTGTGGATCAACAGAAATAGCTTACTGGGGTGCTTTGGAGACTTACAGTCACTTTATTGTCCAAAGGAAAATCAAAGAGCATGATGGTAATATCAGAGAACAGAAAATATACTGCTTTTCTTGCTGCTTTACTTTCACTTTAGAATTTTACTGTTTCTCTCTTTTAAATTTGACTGTTGGAGACAATGAACTAACTCGTATAGCGTTACATCAAGCTAATATAAAGCATCTGATGGTATTTTAATGACCTGCAACATGGGTTTGGAAGTATTTGAGTTTGATTTGACAAATGGCTTAAAAATAATATCATCCTTCTGTGCAAAAAATCTGCTCACCTTAATGTTGTTTTGATTCTTTTGAAATTCTTTGTTCAGCTTTGTTACTAACTTTAGATAATAAGGCCTTTTTCAGTTGACTTCAACAGCTTTTATGACTCCGGCTTAACAAAGCCTCACAGTTTGGTCATTTGTCCTGCGTTCACTTTGTTTTCTGTTATGACAAAATGTCTCCTGGTAGTCAGATACATAATTAATGGTAATATGAGGCAGCTATTCCTCCTTTAATGTTTCTATGTTTCTGTGAAAAGCAATGTCAGCCTTTGTATTTCTGGAGCTATTTTCTATTTGGTTATGATTCTGTGCTTAAAGAAATACCAATAATTAATTTGTTCTTTACAAAGATTGAAAAACCTCTTTCATCTAAGATCGAAAAGCCAGATTATTATTTGCACCAGGATCTAGGTCATGGACCAAGATGCTATTGTGCTTGGTGTTTTAAAGACAGGTGTAAAAATGGTCTTTTCCCAAAAGAGCTTATGACCCAAGTGCAGAAGGAGAGGCTCTAGATAAAAAAATTACCAGGGTAGCACAGGCAACTGATAAAATACCGTTGCTCATCATGGTAATTTGGGCTTGCACATCTTTATACAGAAAGGAACCTTTGTTTTCCCTGAGACTGTGTGTGTACAAAATCTTATGACAAGGGGATTAAAAAATTCACAAGTACAGTTCCAGAACAAATATGCATAGACAGAAGAATATTTGCAAACATTTTAAATATCTCTATTTTTTTATTATAAACTTTTCAAACTGGGAGACTATATCACTATGAGGATGGAATCCTGGCACACACAGTTTTCATTTGCATTGCGACTTTTTTTTTATTCATCATGTGCCTTTGATAAGATGTGCAAACTCCCAGCTTCCTAATCAACATTTGCAATGAGTAGCTAGGACCTGAAATCTTTTACTGAAACTGGCTTTTGATGGACTAATGATTTCACAGTACAGTGTGGTAGACACTGTACGCAATGTGATTGAAGCCCCTTCTAATTGTCTGACTAGAGGAAAGTTCTTAAAAACTATGACTTTCTTTGTCTCTCAATTTGTAATTTTAGTACAGCCTGTAAGCCAGTGGGAAATATGATCTAACTAAACACTGAGGTAAGACAATGGAAGACATGCCTTCTACTCATGACTTTTGATAATTTGGTATTGGGCAGAATGAATTACATGTCTGAAAGTTAGTGTTACATGTCACGCTAGTAATAAAGTTTGAATTAGAGAGATTTAGTCATGTATTGAGAGAGACCAAAGTAGAGTTCAGCTGTTTGGCAGAGAAAGATGCCAGACAATGTAGAATGCCAAAGAAGCATTACAGTCAGTCAAATCAGTTGATTGGTGCTCCCCTGCTTTATGTGGGTTTGATGTTGCTCCCTTAAGAATTATATCCTCTGCCCTGCCTGGGCCACCTGGCTGGGGCTCTCTGTCTCAGGCACTTGCAGATCAAACGTATCTGGTGTGTTGGTGGGGCCTAGGTCCTTTGGAACTGCACTGGACAATAAATCCACCACAGCTGCAGCACAGAAATGGTGAAAGGAAAGCTAATACCCTCTAAAAGCTAGCAAACCTGACTATTTTGGAGAAATACCCAAGAACCAAGAATAAAATGCTCTAAAGATCAGAGATTATAATAATTTAGTGGTTGGTCTAGAAATAAAGTTTGGAATAAACATAGAAAAATGTGTTATATGGTTTCTAGTGGCCAGAGGGAAAGAAATGCTTATATGTTTATATGGAATTAATGGCAAATTTAGAGTGATATCGTCAGTTCATCTTGCAACTGCTTGGGCATAACTAAAGGAAACAGATAAGATCCTAGTATTTTTCGTGTATACATTGTGGTTTTTGTCAGGCTAGTTATAAGACTGATATCTCCCAAGATTAAAAATCCTGAATAATTTACTCAAGCCTATGAAACTGGCTCACAGGTAATGATATATTAGCTGTACTTCTATATATTTTTATAATCTGTAACTGTTCAGGAACACAGTCAATATTCTTTGAGGTACTCAATAACCCAAAGAGCTTGATTTTGTTCTGATTAAAAGTAGTATCCTGATGTAACAAGCTGGTTCTATTGTCAGACATCACAATACTCACAACAGTCTTTTAACTTTTGCATTGGGAGACTGACATCTTTCAGAATGAGATGTGCTGATCAAAGTTCTGGAGTGAAAGCAGATAAAATTACTGCATTTTTCCCAATGCTCTTGTAGAAGATCTTGTCTACACAGGGAAGGTGACAGAGCATTTTCCATCTGAATGTTTCAAACAGGGAAGGGAAGCTGTCATTCTCCAAACAGCAATGGTGCCTTTGTTTCTCTTAGCAAAACCCCTCATGTGTAGGTCTCTGTCTCTCAGAAGTCCACAAGGCTACAAGGAGAGGCAGAGCAGCAGCAGAGCAAACAACCTGAGTTTGTCTTGGTGGAATATCTGACACGTCACACAGCACAGTGATTTATTACTGTTGCAGCACACACTGAAACAATTCAGAGTAGACTGTTTCATCTCAAAAGACAAAGATTTGGTTGGTTGTCAGCATCATCTTGGAAACAGAGGTTCTAAAAGCCAGGCCAAGCTGTTTATGTTTTGGCAGACTCTAGTCTAATCATATTTTAGTTTCTGAGCTTGTCTTCTGTGGCGACTTGATCTATTTTATCTGCTTGGGGGTGGATTAGAGTAGTTCCAGGTCTCAATACAACATAGCAGGGTGAATTCGTGTGGTTTATGGACCTGGCTTACATAAAGAGCATCCGTTTTTTAATGTGACTAGAAAGCACAGATGCTGCAGTGACAATTTACTGAACCACTGAACCTTCACAATGGTTTCATTTCTATCATATGATGCTGAAAGCTTCTAGCTTTTTCTACTTTTCTACTGCATTTCTCTTTTGAACATCCTTCCCCCAAGACTAATATGCATGAAGAGGACTTCACAGAACACGAAAATGGACCGTCTATGATAGCCAATCCTGATGTCAACAACTAAAAAGAAAATGAGGTTATCTAGTATGAAGTGGACCCAGCTGATAGGGCAGATTGAATTTTTTTTAATTTTATATTATAGCAGGTATCTGCAATATTTTTGTTTAGCACAACTTTTCACAATGTATGTTATGGTACTATATGTATCTAGTAATTTCCAGAAAGATGAGAAATTGAAAACCAGGCAGATTGCATGCTTTCAATTTCAACCTGAGTGCTTCTCCTTTTCTGGTTATGATCACAGACTATAAAGGAAATACCTCACTGATATTTTTGGGAAGTGTAAAAGAGAAGCAAACCTCTCCTCAGTGTCCTTGGTTTTCATGGTGCTTTTGAAGAGCAAACAGGGAAGTTCTTATGTCTGTATAAGTCAGGGACAGCCAGCTGTGAGTTACTTGACACCACAGATCTGAAGACTCTACTGAAAGAAGCACCAGGAAAAACAGGGAGGCATCAATAATTTATGAATCAGGACTAAGGAGCATTACCCAGAGGGCTTACGAAACTATGCTTACCCAGTACCTCACTGGGGAGCTTTCATTATAGTCCAAGACCACAGAGAATTTCAATTTGATCGAACTTCTGGAAACCTGTGTCATTCTGCATCTGAGCAAGTCAGTCCTTGGAGTGCTTTGTTGTAGGGAAAGGCTTGGGAAAAGCTCTCAGAGAGCCAACACCCCAATGATTTAGCTGCTTATTTATGATGTGCCAGCTCCATCTAAATAAGGCTGAAGACATGGTAACCTGTGATGTCCTAAGAATCACTTAGGACACATGTGACTGACTGCTCCCAAGGCTGGTGTCTTTGAAAGGCTTTGTTGGGAACTTCACCGGGGAAAATCCTTCTGAGGACATCTCTGTGTTGACAATACTCTGCACAAAGACATAACTTTGCTTACCAGTCTCCAAAGAAATCCAGTTTTTCCCACATGGTTCCTTTCCTTTGGTAGAATCCTATCTGCATGGGAAACACTGTTCTTGGGTGCGTATAGAGCATGAAGTCTGCATGACTGGACTGTACTGGGTAGGATGAAAGCACAGGGCATGCACATGTTCTCTGCAGCTCTTACTAGATGCTGCCTGCAGCAGTGATTTATCCAGTAATGAGCTAAATAAAAAAAGAGAGTGTATCTTTGCTCATTACTTTGAAGCAATTGAAACTAATTTTGCTAATAAATTAAATACGTCTAAGTGTTAGAAACCTAGAAGAGCAGAGAATGACAAGTAATTGTGAAAGGCTTATGAATAAACGTGGGGATTTTCTCAGTGGAAGTGTATCTAAACATCCTAGTAGTTCAAGAAATCTATTCTGGGGCAAAATCTATAGCTACAGTCTCCTTTCTCTATGCCAAATCTTCTGTAGAAATTCTGTTTTTTACTTCTCACTGTGCTATGTGGGATTTAGTGTCTCTGTCAGTATCAACTTCACTGATTATTATTCCTGTAGGGATATTTTAATTCAGAACATGTCTTGCTTTCCCCTCAGCAAGTCAGTCCAGGTCAAGATAAGATGGTGCAAGAGGCAACATCCCCTTATACTTTCCAAGAAATACCATGAGTGAAGAAGTTTCTCGCCTCTTTCTGCTTTTCCACAAACTCTCTGACCTGGTTCATAAAGTGGTCCATGACCACTTGGTTGGACACAGATGTGGGTCATGCCACAGAGTGTAGCATTTCATTAGTGACATTTGTCCCAAGGGTCTGCAAAACTAAAGTAAGTCTCAGTTGTCTTACTACCCTGTCTTGGAGACACCTGGTCCCTCTCAGCAGCATATTCTCTCCTCTTTTCTGTACTTTTTGCCCATTGATCAATAGTTATAATGTGTCAGTGATTTCTCATCATTAAATGCTGAAGTACACTACAACTCTGCCTTTTTCTCATTATCTTTCTTTTGTATCATTTTGCTCTCTTCTGTTCCTCTGCCACCTTCATTTTCTTTCTCTTCTCCTCCTGTGGGTTTCCTCTTTCCAAATGCTACCTGACTTATCAGTGCAGTGTCTGCAGCCAACAATACTATTTGGATATTCTTTGTTCTTTACAGACACCTCCTCTCTGATCTCCAGACTAGTGTCCTTGTTGCCTTCTTCCCTGTTGTGCTTGGCAGACTAGAGCAAAACTCCAGCTGGGAGCCAGATTTAAGTTTAACACCATGCTTATTCGTTTCTTTCACTCTGGCTGCAACTCCAACATTGTACTTGCTATTGCCATTTTTTTTTTTTTTTTTTTTAGCTACTGTGAGCCTGAGAGATAGAAGTGGGGTGTTTCTACACAATAATCCTATTATCTAGTGAAGTTTTATATGCTCAGCATGTTTTTGTTGAACAGCCTTTCTCTCATATCTTTCCTGGCTGTTCAGGAATGCTTCAGATCTCCTCTGTGCTTAATGTCTGCTGCATGCTTACCCTGGGAATGGGGCTGCCAGAGGGCACAGAGAGACTGGAAATGTCCAGGTGCCTCTTCTCAAACTGAATTAAATTAAAATACGAAGGATGTGTATGGAAATGGCATATAAATCACTCAGACCCTTATCACAGCCTGCACCCCCATTGCAGTTAATTAGAAAACTAAAAAAAAGACGGGTCTAACAAAGCAAGGTCTTGATTAAACCTAATCACACCTCTGCTCCTTGGTAGATGTGATGTATAGGAATTCTGAAATTTCTCTAATTGCATTTGGATTCAGATATGTTTTATTTCCCTCTGCCCTCAGCTTGCTGCTACATGAGTTCTAAACCCAGAAGAGTTGTTTGTGGGTGGGATGTGGCTACCGAGGGCATTCTGAAGCTAAGGAACAGGTAAAGGACCATATGCCCTCTCAAATACGTAAACACACATGTGTATGTATAAGTATATATACAAATGTCTGTAAGTGTGTCTATAAATATATGTGATGAGTCTGTAGGGAGTGAGTGGAGCACAGGAAAATGGATGCCAACATTAGTTTCAGTCAGGTGAATTGGTGGCAATCAGATGGCCATTTTTTGTTTGTGTTTACAGACTGCCTAGGTATCTCTGCTGCCTGTTGCTCCCAGACACTCAGGAAAGTGGCCCGCATCTTTTTTTGGTGCAGAAATGACAAGTGGGGAAGAGGTCAGAAAGGTTGATAAGAAGATGTTACAGTCTCCAAATGACTTGTGGCTGTTGAAACACAGGTCCTTAGTTAGAAGGTTAAATAAAAAAAACTTGCTGGGAGCTGTAATGAGAGCTTTACTTTTTCATCATCTGAAAGAGGAGCATGGCCAGGGATGGTTGATTTGAAATGATGCCAATATAAAGAATAAATTCATATTGATATTGACATTATTGTTAGCAACCCTGACAGTGACAATAATAATAACAACATTATTAGAGTAGTAAACTTGTAACAAACACTTTGTGTGTATGTTACAGGATTTGATGCAGGAATTGTCCTTGTAAAAGGCCATGTAAATATTTAAATATCAACATGACTTTCTAAACTTATGTGACCAGAAAGAGGAATGTTCACTTGATAAAGTAGGTAAACTCAATGATTATTAACAAATAGTACAGGGCACTTTAAATAGAGACCTGTTTGCAAAATGTTGACAACAGTAAGCAATGTTAACCCCCAACTCCATTTGTTTATTGTTATCTTAGGTGTAATGAATGCTGTGTAACAGGCAATGATAAATCCCTCTTTAAAATGACCTGCCTGTAAAAACGCAGTTAGGATATACTGAAGAAATAAACCTGCCTCATAATGTTTAAAAGCTTGCTTTTGGTAAAAATGCATATTTTGGAAGAAGTCTGTGTTATTTCTAATTGCGCTTTGATTACCTTTTTATGTACATTGATATAATCCAGTCACATTTCCCCCATTTTTCTGCAGTTAGCAAAGGTGGGGCAGTGACATTTTTTTGTCAATTCTTCATGGCCTTCGAGGTTTAAAAATGATAGCAAAGACAAAAAGAGATTCCATAGGAATGTGCTCCTAACAAGAATTAGACTTAGTTAAAACAACTGTTGATATTGGTTCGACACACCTTGGTAGAAAACATACACGTTTCTAGCAAGGTAAAGAAACAATTTGTTGCTTTAGTGTGAGAATACCCATTTTCTTGATGTAGATCAAATTAGCCATCTTCTCTCTATGCAGTAGCACTCTGTTAACTCTTACTGTAGCAAAAGTGAATGTTGTGTCAAGATAACAAGTACAGACTTCTAGAGAAAGAGCAAAGTACACTCTTCAAATGTCTGTATACTTTAAACAAGGTCAATGAGAAGCAAGATGATCTATTCCTCACATTATTATCTGTTCCATCATAATGATGGAAAATTCTGTAAAATGGAAAATGAAAGGCAATTATAATGTAAAGGATAAAATGTTTTATAAAATGTATTTAAAAAATACAGCAATAAGAAAAACAGACAACTTTATAATCTAAAAATTGCTTGTTTTTCTCCAATATATTCTATATATATCTTTTATACTTAAACTGACATAATATAATACTAGTTATATGTATTTTTGGTGTACAATAAGTATAAATTTCTTTCAGTAGAGAACCAAAACATATATTTCAAAACCCAAGTCCTTTGAACAGTAATATGTACAGTAAATGCCATATTTCACATATTTTTTCTATATTCACTTTTGCTAAGTCAGGAGTCCAGGGTATTTTTATTTCTGGCAAATAGAGCAGATGTTGTTTCACCCACACCTAGATATGTCAAGTTTAAAAAGAAGCAACTGGAAGGGAAAAACTTTAAAGATTCAAATTTGCATTAATACCAGGAAGAAGAAAGAAGTATCACTTTGTCTGTTGCTTTGGAGCACGTGAAAAAGCTCTAGAGATGACTGAGATAAATTTCTGCAGGGAGACTGTCATTTGTCACTGTTTCTGACCTTTTTTTCCTCTCTTTCTTGAAATCCCTTTTTAACATCCCATAAAAATCATAAAGGGTTTATTCCTCATGGTAGGAGACCAGACTGCACTTAGTACAGCCCCACAGGACTCAGAGGAGCACCTTGAAGTACATGGGGCTTTAGTCATTCATTTGCTATTAGCAGGCAAAATTGATGGTCTTATTTTACAAACAATAATGTTTTTCTTGATGCATGCCATAAATATACCACTGCTGGAACACTGCCATTCTCTCAGGAACAGAAAATATTTGGCTCATCTTAGTTGCAAGAATGTGATATTTTGTCTTGAGATACAAATAGGACTTGGGCCTCAGTATCCCATTACAAACTATAAAACTGCAGCTTTAAGCAGATCAGTTTTTCTGCATCTTAAAATACAACCTCCTGACAAAAAGGTGGCTGATTCTACAGACCTGGAAACAAGCCTACCTAAATTTTATAATTGCCTGTATAAATGTTTCTGGTTTAATATGCTGCCCCAGGCATTGAGGTTCATGTTCTGCTTATAGAATTATTTTTCTAATTGCTGAACAGCAGAAGCTTTCTGTGATTCACTCAGAGTGGGTAAATGCTTTCAGAATAGGTTTTTATTATGACAAATGCTTTTAGTGCTGCACTTAAAACAGCAGTCACATTGGGGATATAATTGCCTAACTCATGTTATTAATTGTTTTTATTTTTGATAGCATAAATTTTCATGAAGTTTAAGTAGCTGAAGTGGAAAATCAGGGAAAACCCCTCACAAATTCCTTTTTCTGAACTATGGGAAAAGTAAAATTCTTGAGAACCTTTAAAGTTGTTTGCAATAGCGGGCTTTGAATGGAAATGCCCATGTTAAGCATTCTGTGTTTGCTTTGAAAGTGTATTTTGTTTAGATATAGGTAAAAAATAATTTTTGAACAGTAAGTCTTGCCTTTTTGTAAGACCTTGAAGGGGGAGCTGCCTCCCTCAGTTTGCAGAAGATACCATTCTGAAAGGCAGTCTTGACTTCTTTCCAGTAAAGCCTTTAAAAGACTGACAATGAAATCCTTACGTCTACAAGTAAGGCCAAAATAAAAAGGAACCCCCCCAGCCTGTTTCAATGTACACCCTTGGCATCTATGACTTCATGACTATGGGTAGATTAAAATTCTTAGAAACCTGAAACAAAACACTTCTTCATTCAGGCTGTTGTAGCTGACAGTAGCCAACTTGTATGGTTCTTCTGAATCCTTCACACACTGAACACACAGAGCTGCTGAGGAGAGGGAGTTGTTCTGCAGGATTTGTGGAGTTTTTGACGGAAAATGCACAGTCATTGAATTTAATAACTTTCTTTGGTTGTGCATTTTGTCTGGTCTAATTTTTTGTTTGTTTGTTTTGTTTGTGTTCGTTTTTTTGTTTCCTTTTCTGTTTGTTTTTAATAATAAGGGTACTTTTTACTCTAAAGCAGAATGACCTGCTGAAACAACAAATGGTTTTCTTTATTTCAGATATAAGATGTGGCTTATTACCTCTGAAGATAAGGGGTACACCATCAGCACTTATTTTGGAACATAAGTGAAAATCTATGATAGCAGAAGATAGAGTGCTGTAGTTTTTTATCAAAACCCATCTGCCATTATTTTTGAAGCATAGGGATGTTCTTTTCTTGTGAGAAGAACAGAGAACAGTCTCTTTGCATAACAGAACTAAACTTACCTGTGAAATGCATGATTATACCTTTCTGATACATGTTTTCACCTTGGACAGAAATTATATGTATATATCTGCACACGCAGATTTGAACTGTATGTGGGAATACTTTGAAACTAAAGGAAGCTGAAATGAAACATATTGGTAAATCAGGTTTCATTTCCTGTAGCTGCCTCCTGTTTCCCTTTGACCTTTAATATCATCAACACAATGCTTGCTGTGACTTACTATGTGTCTGTGCCTCATTCACTGGTGTTTACAAAAAGATTTTCTTCCATGACTTGGCCACACTTGTGGCGGACACCAGTGGCTGAGACTTTCTGGCTCCTGCCACTCCAGGATGTGACTTTGATTTCTTGTTTCCAAAAAAACACTGGTCCAGGGGACTCCTCAGCCTGATGTTCTTTGCAGTGCTCTCAAAGTCTCAGAACAAATTCCTGTATATCACCATCTGCCAAAGAAACCCGTGTTTCCACCTTTCTGAACCCTAATGAGCTCAGAAACACTTTTTCCCCTTTTTCCCTCATTGTGAAGAGGCAGCAGCTGTGATCAGGCTGCTGTGCCTGGGTCAGCATCCACTGCCCAGCAGAGCCACGACCTTCTCCTGGGAGTCACCCCACTTCTCTAGAGCACTCCAGTCAGGGGAAGTTCTATTATGTTTTAAGAACTATGGTGGAGATAGATCTGGTGACTTGAGTCTCAATATAAAATGCTTATCAAGGGGAAGATTGCAAGTCCAATTACTTGTTGATTAATTTATTTTCCTTAATTAAATTAATTCATTGCAATAGGAACAGCTGCCAGACTTCACAAGGGCTGGAGTTATTGTAGTGTTGGAATATATTGGAGTAATAACCCTTTGCTCTAGCACAGGACAGAGAGTATTTAAATGTGTCCTGTGAAAGTGAAAATGTACTGCAGGCAAGACATGCAATTTCCAAAGAAGGAATTTTTGGAAGTTTTCAGGAGCAGGATATGAGAAACAGTTGAAACGAAATAAGAATGTGACATTTTAAACTCCTTGCATTAGTAAGGCAGTGTTCTCCCACCCCTGTAAAACAGTCTGCACTTCCCTTCTCACCCCTCTCTGTTCCTGATACAATCTCTGGGTGAACTGGATGCTCTCTCCAACTTGCCTCCATGTTACTGGGAGCTAGCTACTTTCTCTTGGGTTCCTTATTCCAACAGCCATCCAGGAGAAGCTGGAGCTAAAACACAGATTTGAGCCACCTGCCTCCTTTCCCCTGGTGTCACAACATTTTCAGTGCCCATCTCACTCCTCACCCCTCTCCCCTCCTCAGTGCCTGTCGCTCCAACGCAAAGTGCACAGGAATCTTCCTCAGGTGCCTTCATGTGGATTCAAACACCTTGTTCCTGGTGTAGGAAGAAAGCAGGGATAATCTTCAGGTTCAATTTGGCTTCTCCTGTACAAGGACTCCCCAGGGAATAGGGCTTTCCACATATCATTGGTTTCCTAAGGCTCTCTCCTGTGTCAGTTCTTTGTCTCTGACAAAATAGACCCCATCAGAAAGTCTCTCGTTCTGAGGTGCTCATCACCTCAGGTCTGTGATTTATTAAGGATGGATTTTGGATGGTTTTTCCTTTCTCACAGGTCATTGACCAGTGTTTCTCCTGCATGAGCCATTGTTTTTATTTCAGCACAGATCTGTGACTGCACCTCCTGCCTGGCCAGGAGAGCCTGGCGTATTCCTTTGTGTCTGAGACAGTTCTTATGTTAAGCTTTCCTTGCATTTCAAATATTTATACAACATCTCTCAGGTGAATTTGTTCATGCTGTCTTGGGTAGCATCTCCACCTCCACTACAAAGGCTGTTTATGCAAGATTCCTCCTTGGGGAGAATCCCCTGATGCTGAGGAAATTCTGAGCTCCCTCTGCAGGTTTTACTTCAGTTATAATATGGATTTGATCCATCTCCTGTGCAATGGCTGTCGTGATCAGGAATGCCTTTGTGAATACTTTTCATTCTCAACTGTTTTATCTGATTCCTCCTTGGAGAGCATCTTTGCTGCTCCTCAAAGCTGTATTCACTCTGAGAGTCTTCCCAACACAATACCCTGGGGAATTTTAGTTTTCGATTGTCTTGGTAATCTGTATATGTGTGTTTTAATTGCATGAAAATTTCCTCTCATGGGTCCCAGTTCTTTTTGCTCAGTGTATGCACATGGTGAAGAGACCCAGATTTCCAACAGGTGCCAGACAAAGGAACTACAAAAACATATGTGTCCTGAAAATTTTCCTCCAGTCCCTGCCCACCCACTCATCCAAATCCACATAGGCTCTGCTGATGCTCAAAATACTCCAGAAAAACCGGCAAATGAGATAAGAAAAAAACAACATGTACTTCAAATTTCCAGATAAAGTCTCAGGGAGAAAAAATGGTATTGTTACTGCTAGAAAGTATTTATATCATTAAGAAAACCAGTAGGAGGTTGAAGAAATTTGTCTGAGTTTCTGCTGCAACAGGAGAAAATGGCCATAAGCAACCCCAAAGTCTTTTCTTACCTCATCAGGGCATCATTTTCATGGTCCACAAATTCTATATTCATACTCCAGGAATGTAATCTTCCCAGTCAATTGTCACAACTAATTTATTCAAACAATTGCACTTTTAATCCAGTGTCTCAGGAGCCAAACAGTGCAACTTGAGCTTGGTTTTCACCAAGTGGCTGTTAAAGGGGTAAAGGCTGGTTTTGGTAATTTGTTGAGAATCACTGGCATGGGAGCAGAGCTGATGAGAGACAGATTCCTTTGAGTTTTCAGAAGGAGAAAAGGAGGTCTGGAAATACAGAAGCAGGGCTGGGTCTACCACCATCAGTTATCCTGTAGTGCAGTTTATGAAGCCTGATCAGCTTTAAAATTTTGGGCAGTGACTTTTTGAGACTATTAACCTTTGGTATCTAAAATCTAAACTTGAGCTAAGTGTTTAAATGCCTTTGATGATCAATGGAGGAAACAGGCATAACTGGATCAGATTAAAAGTGTGTACTGCAAATGTCCAAGGACTGTTGGATAAATCCCTCTTTTTGCTATTTTCACCCATAGAGAGTCCACACTTTGTTAGAAAGTAAAAAGCCCACCCTGGCTGTGAAAGAGCCCACGTCTATTTATAACTATGTCTATTTGGTAAAGATGTCAGAGAATGAATGCTCTGTTCCCTGGACTTTTGGTGTAGCTGTTGTGCATGATTGGTCATACAACCAACTTTGAGTGATCACTCAAGCATTTAAAAGAACAGTTTATGGAAAATGAGATTCTCTGATGAAGAATACCCTTAGGATAGAGAGCTGACATAAACTGAACAAGCAGCCCAGCTCAGTCTCACCAAGCTGTGCCAGCCCCATTTAACCCCAGAGGGTTGTTAAACTTGGGATCAGGAGAGCTGTGGCTTGGGGTTGTTAACCAAAGCTAATGCAAGGTGAAGGGGGGTGTCAAAACCAGGAATCCAGAACACAGTAACAAGATTGTGTTAGAGAGACAGAGACAGATCCACTTCAGCCCTTCTTTCACTGTTTTGCCAAATGTAAACATCGGGCTGAAATTTTTCTTAGTTTCTCAGCCCTTCACTCTGCCATTGCTCATCCTCACTTTGCTTCTCTGTCCTTCTTTTTCTTTCTGTGGTACAGAAAGATCACAGAGGAGCCAAACAGATGGAAATCACCTCAGATTTTTTGGTTTGTTCAGTCCTTCTGTGGTTTATAAACAGGCGTTCAATAAGGCTTCTTGCGTAATATGGAACCTGATGTTGACCACTCATCAAAGCCAGGTTTCTATGGAAGTTCAGACAGACCCCTTCCCACACCACCCTGCCCCTACCCAAATCCTGCAATAGGCTGGGTATCTCCCTTTGAGCTGCCTGCTCCCTGGCACAGGCAAAGTGTAGAGTAACCACAGGATGCTATTTTATGCGTCTCTCCTGCAGTCCCTGCTGCTGGACACAGGAGTAATTTCTAAGGCACCTTCATTTGAGGTTGTCCCAGTTAATGCAGACACCTTTGGTACCGCTGCCAAAATCCAGTGGACAAGGAGAAAATAACACTGACTGCCTCAAATGTCATGGGAGACAAACCCATAGGGTGATTTTTCATTCTGTATTTTAATCTTTATTCTGTCTTTTGTATTACTCTCATTGAACCTGAAGGAAAATGCAGGCATTCTGCTCAATTTAAAACCAGGCACAACTGGATTTTAGGCACACAGGCTGGAATATTTGCCTTCATATTCTGAATAAACCTAAACCCCTTTGCATTCAATGACAATATTCTTGTGGACTTTTAAAAAAAATGCAGTTTGCAAGGCATGCAGACATTAGAACCACAATAGAGAAATATAAATACTTTTCCTATAAAGGTTTTTTTGTTTCCTTTTCTCTTTTTTTCTTGTTTTGAAAAAAAGTTTTATTGGTATTTAATAAGTCTAAATTAAGCTCTTTATATGAAATGAATTTTCATGGAGGTCAAGTGAAGCTCTTTCCATTTTGGGAGACTTAGCCTACTGGATGTCAGCTTCAGGCAAATTCCTTCTTATATTCCTCTTAGGTTTTTTGCCACTTTCTCTATACCTCCTGTTTAAACAATTTGTCTTTTTCATAGTTCTTTTGGTCTTTCATGGCCTTTAATGTAAAGGAATCTTTTGTTTATTTCCTCCATTGATCATTAAAAGCCCCTAAATTTTTAGCTTAAATATGTGTTTTGGATACCAAAAGTTAATACAGTTAATAAATCTGTTGACAATTTCCATGTTTCACCTCTTCCTGGGATATCTCCGCTTTGGCGATCATCTTCCTCAGCCATGGGTTTATGTGACACTTATTCTCCTAGAGCTGAACCAGTGTGGTACCTTCAGCATCAATACTGGGACAAATCTCTCTCTGCACTCTTTCAGGTGTTTCTCTTCTCTTTCCTTCTTTGCATTGTTTCACAGCTCTTTTCTATTCCTGACTTGGAAATTGGCTACCTCTTACTTCATCCATGGCAAAAACGAGAAAGAGAATGGATTAGCTCAGTTGGTTGAAGTTTGATTCCTCTTAATTGCAGTGGGAAAAGCAGTGTTTGTTTTTTTTTTTTTATTTGAAAAGGTAGTTCCAGGTTAAAAATTGTCCCTTAACAGCTGAAGGGGAGTTCAGCTGACAACAGTCTTCTGTATCAGTGCTTATTATCCAACCCTCTGTGGTCAAAGGAGAAAAGTGAGCAATGCTCCTAATTGTGAAGGAAATACCTAAAGCAGATGATGAGGGCCTCCAAGTTAAACTAGTGTTAATGTCTGGAGTTACGTGAGATGTTGTCACCTCAGCAGTCTTGAACTATCTTACAGAGAGGTTGCATTGCACAGGAAACTTTTAAATAGTAATTTCAGCAGCATTTCAGCAGGTACAAATTCCTTCTTACTGGTTACCCTGTTGGTCAGTGTTTGAATTTCTCTGGGGCTAGACAAGCAGTTTCATTTTGCCTAAGGTAAATCTCTCTGTGCATCTCTGGTGCATGCTAGTACAGCCCTGTAATGCCACCTAGAAGATGCTGATTTTCCTCCCAGCAGAGTTCATTTCCTTCACCCTCTGTCTGAACTGTGGCCAAACTGAATCAGAGTGCTGTCTGCTTTGCATTTACTGTCCATGGTTCCTACAAAAATTATATTTTTGGGCAAAGTTCACTCAAAATGTGACACTCAGAAATTTTTATGGAAATCATCAAAACCACTCTGGAACTCTTTCCTAGAGGACTCAGCCTAAATACTTATGTTATGTTGGAGCCTTTCAGACAAGTGCTTCTCGTGCATAGTGCTGCTTGCTGAAAAGGACATCAGATCACTAGAGGAAAGGAAAACCTGAACCAAATTCTGTCTGGGTGGAGTATGAAGGAGCCCCACTGATTTGATGTGTTTTAAACAGGATTTAGCTGTATAGTGCTGATAGAAATGTATTCCTCAGGCTGGCAGAATAAAACCAAGTTGAACTCTTACTTCTTTGGCTGAAGAGCCATGGGTAATAACCTGGTACTGATGTCAGAGAAAAGAAAATACAGATGAATGGATCATACTTTTGCCTTAAAATTTGAAGCTGGGCATTTTGGACTTGCCTTTTCTATTACTTGGAGTTCCCTATAATTAATCTGCTCTCAAAAAAACCCAAAAATCAGTTTATTGTTGCTAGGCATGAGGAGCATCTACAGGGAGCTACTAAAGTAGCACTTGTGTTCCTGGCAAAGTCTGAAGCTGGCAAGAAATATATTTTCCAGCTCAGCTACTGACTTCTTGAAGAAGCATGGGGAAATGGAGCTGAAGAGAGGTTATACAGGGATAAAATACATTTGTAAAGTGCTTAGTAGCTATCTAAATGCTAATAGAAGATTGCTGCATGGCCTGTAGCTTAAGTGGCTTCCTTTTGCTTTCTGCCTGCCACCACCCTGTGAGAGGGCATCTTGTCTCTGCTCAGGGAGCAGCTGAACAGCCTCTTGCCCCCCCAAAATGCTTTTTTCTGCCTTGAGTGTTGAGACTGGAAAAGCAGAAACTTTTGTGCCTTTTGGACAGAAGAGCTCATCTCTTGCCAGCAGCTCATGATGTGCATTACCTGACTGGCCCAGTACAGTGATCCTCTTCTCTAGAGGAGCCAGGGAAGTTGTTTAACCTAAAGCTGACCAGAGAAAACAGGTTTCTCAGGTTCTGCAAGTGTCTGTGTTGCTCCTGGCTCTGTCTGTGCCCAGCTGTGACCATCTCTGTTTTCTAGAAGGGCTGCTTTAGTTCAGAAGGGTGTGTCTGGGAAGTCACATTTCAGTGTGGACCCAGATATGGACTGACAAATTCTGAGGTCTGTTTTACTTTACCCTGTTCCTGTGTCCCTTGACTATGATCCTGTCCAGCCTGGATGAGCTGGTCATCCCCTTGGCTCTCTATGATTAGCCGGATAAACCAAAGACTTTTGTCTTTGTTTCTCTTTTAAACACCCACAGAAAACTCATATCAAGCCTCAAAGTTGACACTTACACTGAGAACACTGAAGGCCTATCCTCCTCTTTTTCAGGCAGGAATTTGGAAGAATTTGTATATATTTGTCCAGACTGGAATATATCTGGTAAGCTCCAGACATTTCTTGAGCATACATGCTGGATGACTGTGTTCTGTAAGGACAACAAAGCTAAAACTTGCAGAAGACATCAGAAAACCTCTGAGTGTAATGTGTGAGCTGAGCTGTTGGAGCTTAAATCCCCACGTCCTGTACATGCACAGACCATCTATAGGGTAGAATAGACATATCTCCAAAGCTTTTGATTTGTTGCGTATGCTCTGCAAAGGGCACATTCATGATTTCTTAGCAAATGTTTGTAGCATCTAGCTGTGAAGGAATACTGGCAGGACAAAGACTGGGGGTAGAAACAGCACACTGTGCCGGCTGAGCTGTCAGTGCTGAACAGGCTTTCTCAGGTGTGAGCCCTTCTTGGCTACCAGTGTATATTAGCCAGAGCACAGAGACTCCTGGATTAGGATGCAGCACAAATACTTTGCATATTTGTCCAAAACAATTATTTAGTTAAAGGAGTGTGAAAATAACTAAATAGATGTGTGACTGTCTGTTTTAGCTCATGCCCATCACCAGTATAATGAGGACTGATGTTACTTAAGTATTTAAATTCCTCTGAGTTTTCCTTTTTTAAAGCCTTTCTATATATTTCTTTTTGGTGCTTTTGTTGTCAGCTATTGTTTTCCAGCTCTGGATAAAAACTCTGTTTAAAGATTATCTGTTTACAAAATCACATATTGATATTTCTATATTCTTATCAGGAGGAGAAGGGTACTGTGTATTTGCTCTACTTTATCAGCAGAATCATAAACCAGCAGCTGTTATTAAAGCTGAATAAATACGCTGGCAGTGCTGTGCTGTCTTTCAGTATGAAATCAGACTTTAAAGTATTCAGCTGTTGGTTTTATTGTTGAGACCTCAGCTGAATAGAAATCTTTATGAAAATTTCTATATAGAGAATTCTAGACTCAGGTTCACTGAGACTCAGTGACAGAATCTTTTAATACCCCTAACTTTACAGACAGCAAACATCACCTATCATCCCATGGAAATTGAGTGTGTACCTAATTTTCATTGTTAATTGCTGTCGGTAAATTAGGTGGGATATCTGGAAGAGAGCCAGAATTCATTTATGTTAATTTTATCATCTGCTTTTTTGTTCTTTACTCCTGTCATTTAGAGATATCCTATCACACAGTACACCTTTTTCCATGAGGAAGAGGTAAGGAAGGAATTCGTAAAGTATAATTTCTCTTTAGACAGGTCTTCTTTACCTTCAGGGATGCCACTGGTACCTGATTTTCTGCTAAGGTTAAGAGGTTAAGGTTTCTCTAACCTTCCCTAAAGACTGCTGTAACAGTAGGTGTCCATTTATCCACTGATCTTTTGGAAATAGTCCTTTTAGGAATCTCCTTATTCATCCAGGCTGTTCAAATAATTGCCTATACTAATAAATGGTTTATCTAGATTGTGTTTCATTGCATGCTTGTGTCTCACATCCTTATAAACAAATTTACTCTGACAGGAGAGAAGTCAGGAGGCTATTTTTAACACATCTGAGCAATTGACTCCCCATGGTACTTAGAGGTTATATTTATTTATTTATCTTTTGAGCAGCCAGACTGCATCTAAATATTGAGAACTGGGATTGCTTCTCCATTTATGTATGGATCCATATGCAGCTGATATCTCGGCTTCATCTCAAGATGATACTCAAATACATATTCCTTCCTTCTTTTTCTCTTAAGGTTATTTTGTAAGAGAAAGGCCTTTTCTCTGTACAAGTGGAATTACCTGCACCATAGTTTTTGAAAGAAGGCTCTAATCTTCCACAGCCAAGGAATAAATATCAGTATTGGATACCAGTGCTTATAACTATGTATTAGCATGATATATTTCATTCTATTGTAGTGATTGTTATTATTTTAAAAAAAACCTGAAATATTGCTAAAGTCAAGTTGATTATTTTATACTTTTCAGTCTAATTATCTCTCCCATAATAACAACATTGAGTTTATCCCATCTTGTATGCTGTAAAGGCTGTGGAAATTTAGATCCTCAGAATCTTCTAAAATTAACAGAACAATGTTGTTTACTCTCTCCACAGACCTACACTACTGGGTTTTTTTGGGTAGAAGAGAGAAGCCAGAATTTAGCCCTAAGTCTAAAATCAGGGCATTTGCTTTACCTGGAAGTTGTCGTATGTTTGCAAATATCATATACTAGCATGAAATACAGAACAAAGCATGGAAAGAGATACTTATATCAAAGGATTTGCAAATCTTATAGGAAATTATAGAAACGAATATAGGTAGGAAATGTGTAAACATCTGTAAGCAGCTGCTCTCCAGCCATACTATCAGTTGAAAGAATGTAAACAAAATTTGTAGTGATATTTAAGTCGTGGTTTTGGCCCACCTGTGTTGGATAAATAGACATTTCATTTGAATGGAAATTCCGTCATTTATACTTACTGTGTGCGCCTTCCTCTCTTCCCCTCTGAGCTGGCAAGATTATGAATTTAGCTTTGACACTTTCAAATTTGTCTTACTTGACAATTAAAAAAAAAAAAATTACCAGCTTCCCACAGAATGAGAAAAATTATTCAGAACCATTTAATTGTTTTAATCAGATAACATCAAGATATTATAATGTAGAATATGTTTTCTAACTGTAACTTAATGGAATGGTAGTTCGCATATTTTATATAACTATGCAAAACTAATCACACAAAGCAAATATGATTTTAATAATATTTGAAACAATATGCTTTAACTCAGAAAGTAATGGAAAATTGAAATGATTCAAATTAATTTATTTTTTTATTAATTTTTAAAAATTGTCATATTCCTTTGTCCATTGGTTTTATTCTAGTTAAATTGCTTTCTTTTTTAAGTGTAAATTTTGACCAGTGCTCTCTCTGAAAAAAAAATTCCCACCCTGTTTTTAACTAGTGGAAAGAATTGCTGTGAAAGTTACATGAGAAATATTCAGTAATTTTCTTTTTAATCTTTTGTCATTGGAGGTCTGTGAAGGGTAATTTAAGTCATCCAGCAGCTGAAAAAAGAATTAATGATTTGGATTTTAAGTGTGTTTTAGTATTTGCAGATATCCAGCAAAAAACTGCCACCTTGTAGTACCATGGAAGCCCTAGGCTCAGTTTCTGATTTCAGAATATTTTGAAATTTGTAGGGGTCTTTGGATTTTCAGGCTCCCCAGTCTACAGCAGAAGATTCCCAGTCTGCCTGTATCTCCACAGGAATAGCTTCCTGTATCTGTCTCATTTGAGAGAGAGAGAGAAGAAAATAGATTTTTAAAATTCTGGTTTGTTTTTCCACATGATATCCGTTCAGCAGGAAGTTTCAAAATGTCTAAGTTTTGTTCTTGTAAAGAACTTGAGAAAGGAGCTGCACACGTTGGCTGTTACTGGGACCTGAACTATAACGTTGCCAGACCTGAAGTTTTCATTGGTTTCTGTTGCTTGCTTTAGGCTGTTCAGAGTTGCAAGGCAGCTGTCAGTGGGCAGCTGAAGTGGTGAGTTGTGTGATTCACCAATGTAGGAAGTTCCAGGACAGACCTCTTTGGGTGTGAGGGTGGGCAGTCTGTGCACCCAGTCTCTGGAGCTCTGCTGACTGCTTTTGTCTGACTGCAGACAGCTTGTTCAGAGCCAGGAAATGGGAAATGTCTTTTGTTTCACTGAGAGCACTCAACATCTCATTAGCTCAAGATAACAGAACCACAACAGCAACAAATTTAGCTGAGGCAACCAGAAATCTGTAGTAACTTTTCCTGGGAGCTCCTGGAGCCTGAGTAAGCTCTGACAGATGAAAAAACATGATGTTTATCTTCCAGCAATGTAAGATCACAATTTTTTTTTGGCAAGAAGCAGTAAGCAGAAAATTACCATGACTTTAAGATCTTTTATACTACCATATAATATTCGCCTAATAATATCATAAATAAACTAAGGAAATCTGAATTAGCTGAAACTACTGCACAGTGAAAGCAGAACTGCAGAGCATGCCACATTGAGAGAAAGCTCGATCATTGTCATTCACTGTCACACCAGGGGACAGTGCAGAGTAAAGTACTTCAGTGGAGTGATGCTGTTCAGTATTTTCATGAATGACTTGAATGAAAGAATAAGAGCATACCTTGCAGGTACAAAAGTCATACTGAAGGATAGAATTAGAAATCCAAACTACCTTGATAGACTAGGGAAAAGTGTCACAAAATATATGAGGAAGCTGAGTGTACAAATGCTTCTAAAACACAAAGAAATTGTTCCATGATTTGGTCAGAATAGATGCAAGATGGAGCAAGATGTTGGACTGAATAAAGGCAAGATGGGGAAAACCAATGTCCCTGGAAGTTTTAGTAAAATGTACATGTGGTGCTTAGGGGACATGGTTTAGTGGTGGACTTGGCAGTGCTCTGTTAACAGCTGGACTTGATGATCTTAGAGCTTTCTTCCAACCTTAATGATTCTGTGATTCTCTGACCTTCAGCTGATTGTTTCCTCATTCCTTGCAGAGCCCCTTTGGGAGCGTCAGTGGGTTTTTCCACAGTAATAAAAAGATTAAATTCTCTCTCTTTTGATTCTCTAATCTATTGTAACATTTTGTGTGTGACAGGCTGTTCAAAATCTTGTCTTTGGTTATTCAAACAAAAGGAGTCTGGGGAATAAGAGGATTATTACCAGAAAGATTACACTGTGCTTACCTTCAATTTTTTTACTTGAATGTGTTAGACATAATTCTAAAAGCATATTTTTTGCACTTACCTTCATATGAATATATGGAATGTTTTAGAGGAATTCTATACTAATTTTATAAAGATATAATTTTAAATATCATGAGAAATTATTGAAAAGAAGTGGAAAAATATGTAAACCACTAAGCAAAAAGCATGGAAAACAACAAAAACTGTTAACAACCCAGCAACCTCTGATCCATGCAGATTTTATATCCACCAGTTAGACAAGACAGCAAAGTAAACAGAATAAAGACATTGTCTTATGATATTGCTGTTCTTCCAGTGTTATTGAGACACTGGGTATTCAACTCATGATAAAACAGAGATTCCTGCATTTTATTTCTCTTGTAGGTTTGTTGCAGAAATTTTTATGTCTTTTTCAGTTTATAGTTCAATGAAGAAAACATACAATTTGAAGTCTTCTGAGGTTCTGAGTATTTGAACTCACAGAATACCTATCTAAAGAGGTTACTGAATGAATGCAATAGAATAAATTCCTGTTCCAGCTGATCACTCCTATCTTCCGGCACAGTTTCTGCATACTGCTTGCTTAAACATCACAACAAATTAATGTCTGTAGAATCAGTATTTCACTATTGATTTCCACAGTTAGTTCTTTTATTCTAATTAATCTGTCTGAAATAAAAGTGCATCCAGGACATTCCCACCCTGTGTGTACATACTACAAATGGAGTTTTTGTTGTTTTCTCAAAATTAAATTGTTTGTTCCGGTGGGTTTGTGCTTTAGACCAGTTATACATGTGCATATTGCAGATCTTGTTGCTTCAAAAAAGCAATTCTGAATATTGTAAAAAATATTCTATTATGTCTTTAAGCTTTCTTATCAGTATCTCTTTCATGTTACTAAAAACTGATTATTTTTGGATGTCGTATAATCAATTGATTTATCTTTTCTTTGAGAGCTAAGCTTGAAAACACTGGAAAATGCAATGCAAATGTTTCTAAGTTTATAACAAAAAAGAAAGGCTATACTTTTGTTGAATTGTTGTTTGATTTTAAACCCTTATTTAGCATCTCTGCCAAGACATGTATACTAGAAGTCAACAATAATTCCCAAAGGAAAGTTGATTTCCCAAGGTTGTCACAAACACTTATATTTATGAAGGGAAAAGTGCAGAGACCAAAGTTTGTACAGACCGAGAATTAAATCCATACATTTAAAACTTTTTATGTGATGGTATTGTCATCCTGTTTAAGGAGGATTAAGAATATTTGTTTTGGAAAATTTCCTCCGAGGATTTTATTTTTGTGAAAGCAAAGACATTGTTGGGGTTGAATCAGCATCCTATGCTGAAGTGTAGAAGTAATATTACATGAGTCATTCAAGATGAATTGCTGTGGTTTTAGGGAGGAACTCTCGGTTGTTGTTGTTAAGAACCTGTACTTGCATCCGTCACATTTTGAAATTAATTGCTTACTTTATGTAGCTATTAATGCTAATTACATTGCAGGAGCTAACATGGCAGGCTATTTGTTATCCTTGAAAGTATGAAGTGGAAAGTTCAATATGTCAGCTGATAGCATTTTTCTGAAGTATTTGACAATTCCCAACTTGTCTTCATAATTCTGAAGTTGGCTTAGATAACATTTTATTTCTCAGTATTTTGGCCTGATCTTTGGTAGCTGAAGCCTGTTTGAGTGTCATGTGATGAACAGTGGATAAAACATTTTCACAGAAAGCTTGCATTATTCAACTTTTTATTATATTTGCTTGTCAGTAGATTTTGTTTTGTTTTGGTCCCAGTTTTATAGACATGGCAGCTCTCAAGTGCTGTAGGAAAAGATCCAGAATTTGTGGTTCTTTTCCCAAAATTGAAAGCAAAGTTCCATAAAAGGATCAGGAACGTTCTGTGATTTTCCTATGCTCAGAAAGGCTTTTATGTAGAAAAAGCTTAGAGTGTGAAGGCTTAAGATGACTGATCTGTTTGCCACAAACCTTGTACATTCTGTGGAACAGAATAGCAGTTCCTTTTTCTCCTTTCTCTTCAAGGTTAACTTGCTAAGTGTATATATATGCATATTTTCACATATATGGTTGAAAGTCATTCACAGTGTGTCTTAGCAGGATTGACCTGGAGATTGGTGTCTGTTAGCGCATGGGAATGTTTATTGCCCTGAACTCCAGAGGCTGAGTGCTCTGCACATAACTCAAACAGAGGGCACTTCTGGATGTGGGGCAAATGTGCCAGACACAGGCAAGAGAAACAGGAACATAGTGTTAGTCATGCCAGTGTGAATAATATTTGTGACTCTACAAAGTAATGCTAGGGAATAATCAGTATGTGGAAAAGTGAAGATAGTCAGGGAAAGTGAATGGAATCCAAGTGAAATGACTTTTCCAGTTCTCTAAATGTCAGAGAGATTCAAATTCTTATTAAGGAGGTTAAAAGCCTTGTGGGAAATAAACATCATTCTGAAGCCTGGATACATTCCTTCTTGTCAACCAATGTGATTGTTGATAGTGAAATTTCAAAGCCTGCTGATGACAGAGGTACATGACTCTGCACTCCAGATCATCTGAAACATATGATGGAAGAAAAGAATATGTGACTGAAGAATAAATTTCCACAAGGATGCTATTTGTATCTACAGAAAATTATTTTTCATATTTATTCAATAGAATATGTTTATATTTACACATTTATATAAAACCCCCTCATCCTAAAATGCTTCTTTATTACTATATAAATGTATTAATAATACATTTTGACCTCTTAGTTTTAAAAAACCATAGTAGTGCAGTTCCGCTAGAAAACAAAATACATGCAGTTTATTTGATCTAAACCAAAGTAAGTGGCCTAAGCCCCCAGTGTTTGCTGAAACATGTGCCATTATCACTCCTGTGTTAACAGGCAGTTGATCCATTAAAGTGTGAAACACTGGGTTCACTTCTTGTGGAATTGGTTATTGGCTATGGTGCACATGTAAAGCATTTCATCTTCCCCCCAAAATCTAATAGCAGCACATTTCATTGTATGGGAAGCATAATCCTGTGCTCTTTGCAGCCTTCTGTGCTGTCCAGCTGACTCAGGTGAAAAGGGTGAGATGGGAAATGTCAGTGTCAGGAAAGAACGTTTACCTATGTTACATACCCTTTAAAGCATTACATCTTCTAAAAAGTACCCTTCATACCCCAAGTCTAAATGGACTGGCAAAAAAAAAAAAAAAAAAGTAAAGCAGAATTTAATCTTATGGAGCAGACACTTCAAGTGCTCCTGAAACATTCCTTGGGTTGAGGAATGCATGGACAACTCTTCACATTAACTCCCTGAAATCAAGCAGAACCTGGCAGCCTTTGAAATATCTGTACCAAAATCGAAGCTGGTGTGCTGGTGCTTTTAACCATGAGTGGTGAACTGTGAAAATGCTTGGTAAGAGTATCACACTGTATCTAACCAATTAAAAAGTAAAAGCTCCAGAAGCCAAGGATTTGTGGTGTAAAGCTAAGGGATTTGCCATGGTTTGGTGTACTGCAAAGGGAGTTTATGTGCAGTGCCTCTTATTGTTTAGCTGGGAAACTGTTCCAACAAGCATGCTATGAGGACTGTTGTAGAAGGGATTGCACATCCAGCTGCTACTGCATTTTTAGGTATTAATTTGTCATGCATAATTTCCTATTATTTCATGTCATGACATATTCTATTAAGTTATTTTAGGATATAGGTTGTGACTGCAGCTGGCACTGCATGTCACATTATATCACATCAAGTGGCAGCATAAGGTAAATGCATGGTTTGAGCTTCTAATTTTTTCACAAATTGAACAGTTAGGGCCATTCAGGTGCATGAGGCGTATAGGGTAAGAAATGAACAAACCACCTTGTGCCTTCTGAATGTGTAGGAAACTCAACAGCCTTTGAGGGTCATATGCCCCCAAGGCTATATCTCAGAGCTGTCACCATGTCCCTGTGGAACCCTTGGCTTTGTCCTGATATGAGTATAAATCTGCCTCTCTCCCAGGCTCAAGTCTGTTTTGTTTTTCCTGGGAGTCCTCTTGCTTTGGAGAAGAAAAGAGAGATTGTGTTTTGGGCTTTGGAGGCTGCAATCCCACCCTGGTCCCTTCCTTTGCCCTGCTGCTGGACATTCCAGCACATTTGGATGTGCTCAGCGATTTGTGGCACCTGTGTCTGGGCACTTGACCTTGCTCACAAGCCTGGGACAGAAGGAGACAGGCAGCCATCCCTCACCCAGTTCCCAGTTAGGGAAGTGTGAAGGGGTGAGCTTGGGCTGATACTCCTTGATATCACAGTATTATATCTCATTTTTTCCAGCCTGATTTTAGACTGCAGCAAGCCTTTGGGAAGGCTTCAGCTGTTAGTGTTTATTAAAGACCAAAGAACCAATCTGAGAAATGTTGCACTGGAACTGGGGATGATGTTTATTAGCTGGTCATCGTGAAGTCAAAGGTGCTGTCTCCTGCCTTTCCTCCTTCTGCAGCCCTGATGTATCAGACCTGTCCTGGCTAATGGATATCTCTCAATACAAAAGAGCTGAAGGAGAGACAGCCCCCGAGCAAGTGGTTTACCTTATTAATTCTCTGATAAAACATGCATTAGGTTTCAACTGCAGTTAAATTCTTCTAGCAGGACTCCTCAACTGATGAACTTTTAAGTATATGTCTCCACATAGATCTCTGGAAATCAGGCACCAGGTGTATTACCGTCCTGGTTTCAGCTAGGGTAGAGTTAATTTCTTCTCAGTATTTGTTACAGTGCTCTGTTTTGGTTTCAGAATGAGAATGGTGTTGATAACACACTTATGTTTTGGGTTTTGCTAAGCTGTGTTTATCCTAAATCAAGGACTTTTTTTTCCTTTGCTCATTCTCTGCCTTTGAGGAAGTGTGCAAAAGAAACTGGAGGGAGCATAGCTGGGACAGGCGACCCAAACTGACTAAAGGGATATTCTACACAATGGAACATTGATCTCGGTATTTAAAATGGAGGAGTTACCTGGAAGGAGGATCCATCTGGATTTGGGAAGGCAGGTCTGGCGCTGGTCAGCAGGTGGTGAGCAATTGTATTGTGAATCACTTGTTTTTCCTTTTTATTATTATCATTATCATTATTATTATAATTTACCATTTTTGCAATATTTTACTTTATTTTCAATTATTAAACTGTTCTTATCTCAATTTATGAGTTTTAATTTGATTCTCATCTCCATTCCACTGGGGTGGGGGTGGCGAGAATGAGGGACTGAGCGAGTGGCTGTGTGGTGCCTAATTTCCAGCTGGGCTTAAACCACAACAGTCTCTGACTTTGCTGTTCATGCTGTTTGTGAGATATTTTGCTCACAGATGATGATGTGGATCTGCCAATGTATCCTCAGACACCAGTAAGCGACCTTTTGTTTCCAAGTTGCTACCAGTCACAACTCTTAGCACTGACATTTTAATTCCCATGTATTTAGGGGCTGTGAATAAATATAGGCTGGGAATTAGAAGCAATGAGGGCCTGTTACAGCCTTCCTGAAGAAATGATGGGAGTGAGTTAATTACCTTTTAGAGAGATCAGAGCAGGAAAAGGATTGGATAGTGTGGGTGCCTGCGATGTTTGTGGGTTTCCTCACTATGATCCATGCATTTCCTTCCAGTGCCGCATTTTCTGTTTGGAGGAGAAAACAGATTTCCTTCTGTTCCCATGTTTTCAAGCTGCTAGTGCCTTATGGTTGCCCAGTGAGATTTTAAGTTGCTGGATGCTGACCTCCTCCCACCCTTAGCTCTTATCTAAGTGTGCTAATGTTTCATATTTGGATTAATTAATCTATCCAGTTAGGCTCAGGTGCCACTTCCATTTATATTGGCTAAGTCACTCTCAAGAGCTAATGGTCCACTAATGCAGTCCTACAATTCCCCCTGTGAGTCCAGAAAGACAAACAAGTTCCCAAACCATCCTCGGTGAAAGATCAGAGTAGCTCAGCATAATGTAGCATCAAGAACCACAGGAGATGTCTGAAGGCTTAAAAGATAACATGCATAAGCAGAGCAGCAGAGAAGACCCATTAAATGGATTGTGACTTTGTAGTGTGATTAAAATCACTTGGACAAGGGTAATCCATCTGTGCTGATGCAAGATAGCTATTCCTGTGAGTTAATGGTGTGTTAAAGAACATGCAGCATTTTTGTCTTCTAAGAACACAGGAGCATTTCGTTCAGACTAAAGGGCTGTCTAGTCCTGTACTCTGCCTTTGACTGCAACCAGCAGTGGCTGGACAAGGATAAAGAGGGGCCCTGGGCTTGCCCCAGGGGTAAAAATGCTACTTTTTATCATAGGAAATGTGGACATCTCTGATGAGGAAATATCTCTGGGCAAGTCAAGGAGAGCTACAGCTGACTTCTAGAAACAAAACGGAGACTTTATTTGAGCTAATGGAAAATGTAGATTTCCATGGGGCTAGGATTTCAAAACAAATTTTCAGCCTTTGAATTTTTCACAGCAGACATGTCTGTTTCTATTAAATCTCTCAGAATCAAAAGCTACTTATTTTTATCCCTCTAGGCTCTGCTCTCTTATTAAGAAAATCACCAGTGTCACGACTCAAAATGTACATAAAACCAGCCGGTTTTTATTGCCAGTCTAAGACTGCAAGTGTCCACTTAGTGATGAGCTGATTCTGTATCTCTGAGACAATGCTGAGATACAGTTTTGTGTGTATGCACTTAAACTTGAAGACAGCAAGGGTTCAATGATGCCTGCTTGTACATGAGTGCCCAAGTGCTGGGACATTGTATAAGCTCTGTGTCTCTGGTGGGCATGGACCATTTTTGTGAGACCATGGGGAGGTAGTGAGACTGTGACACAGTGTTCCAGTCTACTGCAGCAACTAACATGGAAACAAGGAAGACAGTGCTGGAATCTCTCAAGCTCAGCTTCTGCTGTTTTAATTCTTTTTCATTGGGGGGTGTCAAGTCTGGAATCCTATCAGGTGTTTCAAGGCACAGTTTATGACAAAACTGAAAACCAGTCATTCTGCTTTGATTTACTGTTTGTTTTTGCCCTGGCAGCTGTGCCAAATGTGGGCCCAGAGAGTCAACTTGCCTGGACAAGCCTCCTACCCCTTTCAGGATTCAGACACTGAATAGTTCCCAGTAACTTCTCTACCAAAGACTGAGGTTCTTTGTTTAAAGTAAGCAAAGTTATATTCAACGTCATCATGAACTGCTTTTTGTCTTATAATTTTGCCTGGTTGAACATCTGAAATAAGGGTGATGCCTTCAATTTTCTTCTGAAATGGGTGCTTATCTACACCACTGAACTCTAGCTCTAGATCAGAGTAAGCCTTTTAGCCTGGTTTTGCAGTGTCTGAGACACACATGTAAGGTAAAAATATGCATCAGTCTTCACATATCAAAATTCTCTACAGTAGAGTGGTGATGGGATGCATTCATGGTGCATGGGACAGCTTATGCTAACATTATGGGCAGGCTGTTGGGTTCTACTGTGCTGCACTAAAGGGTAAAACAGACAGTAAAAGTGTAAGTTACTGGTAAGGATAAAAAATATAAGAGCACATCTAAGAGGTGATATATCTAACTCAGCTGACAAAAGAAAGGATTCTGTAGCTTTGCAGTGCAACACACGCTGATATGAAGGAACAAAAAATGAATGCTCAGTAATGCTTATTAGCATCTTCATGCCCAGTGCCTGTAAGATCAATATTGCAGCAGTCTGAAATATGAAGAGTTTCTTTTTTTATATCATGGAATACAAAATTAGTCTTTTATCATCTATATGTCAAAACCAAATTGGCTGCTCCTGTGAAAAGGAGTGATTCAGAAGCAGCTCCTAGTTTTTTGCTTTCTCTGGTTAGATTAAAGGCACTTGGGCCTATAAGAGGACAAGGCAGTTATTTTATCTAGCTGTGAAAAAGATCTTTGGATGTATTTCTTTTTCTCTGGACACATCAGAATTATTGGTGATTAATGAGGATCATGCTTTCAGGCAATGTGTTTAATAATGTTACCTATCAGAGAGATCTTAATGTACCTGCATGCTGAAAGCAAGAAGTGGAGAACAGCTCATTACAGGTTGTTACATGGGTGTTCTTGGGTAAGGATCTTTCAGCACAAAGGCAGTCACAGAGCTGTCATTGTAATTTCCAAAGTTTTTGTAGACTTATCACAACACCTGTCACTGCTTCCTGGTTCCAGCCAGGACAGGGTTGTTTTTTTGCAGTAGCCGGGAGGCAGCATGGCTAGGACCCAACAGTTATTCTATACCACCTCATGTCACTGCCAGGAGTAGGGGAAGGGAGTCTCTTCCAGGGTAAAGGGACCTGACTTCCTGTCGAGTAAATGTGTTGGAGGGAGCAGCTGGGTAACCCTAATTCTGAACATTTTGTGTATAAATCACTTTCCTCTCTCTTGTACACTTTTTTTGAAATTAATATTGTTCCTGGCACTGTTAATTTTCTTATCTCATTGCCATTTCCAGTAAATTGTTCTTATCTCAATCCATGACCTTTGCCTATTGTGGCTCCAGTTCTCCTCTTCAGCCACCTGCAGGGGATGGAGCAGTGGGAAGCGAACAGCACATGGTTTTAGGGAGAGCACTAAAGTGGAAAATACCATTTTCTAAACCATGACACACTAGCATAAACAAGAAAGAAACTTGGGGTTCCTCATTAACTGGAATGCATAATGTGATTATTTCCTGTTGGCATAGACTGAGAAACTGGTTTTTCAATATTCCTTAATCAGAAAAAACGCCAAAAATACATCTTGAAGAATAAAAAGATGAATGCCTTGTTTTAGAATAAAGAGCCTTTCACCTTGTTGTGTCTTCTATCCCTTCCATAAATAAATGTTAATTGTTAATGCAAATAATAGGCAGCATTTTTGTCTAATTTGAAATGGAACTGTTTGATGCCCTCCAAGTCATTTTGAAAACAGAGCATATTTCTGAATAAAGAGCATTATATTAGCCTCACATATTCAGAATTCAAATCCCAGAATTGCCTAAACCCACACTTCAGAGCTTGAGAGAGGTATTGAAGCACTTGCATGTCCAGGATGTCACTTTAAGTGGGAGACAAATCAGATGGAGTTTCAAAATTGCAGCTGGGGACAAAATGCATTATGGAAGCAAATGGATATATTTCCGAGGACCAGAAATGCTTCAGATGAAATACACAGCAGGTGTCTCTAGTTTGAAGAAGACTAAGGAGCTGAGTTTTATACCCTGAGACATAAGGTCTCCTACAAGCATTGGTTAAGACTTATGAAGAGTCTCGGGCTACATTCAGACCCTGGATTGTCAAATACCCAGAGAACACTGAGTTCAGCAGGAATTTCATGCTTGCTCCCAAGGAAAGACTTAGACTTGTTATGCAATATATATTCTGACATTTTAGGCACTTCTTTCCTGTCTGAGTAAGGGGATTCACACATCAGAGAGCAATCCCATTCCCGGAGTGCCCCAGTGACCACTGCCTGCCAAGTTCGTTCACTGATCACTGGAGAGCAATCCACCTCCATGGAGTAGGTAGATTTAATTTTCCAAAATAAAACCTTACAGAGTCAGATGTGAGTAGAAATGAAGAGGCATTTATTATTGATGCCTTTTGTTAAACATTTATAGGGAGCCATAACTCTGCATGGTATTTTAAGTATAGTATTTAGAGATTTATTTCCCTTTCTCCTCTTGGATTACTAACGTTGATGTACTTTCATAGGCTTTGAATTATCTCCACACCAGCATCAATTTCATGTCTTCAGAGAAAGCTTTGGGGTGTGATTCAGCTGGACATTTGGGTCCTTTTGTAATATGATGTGTTGTCTGATGAGAGCTAATGAGCTTCTGGATACTACACATATTTTCATCTGGGCTAGGTCAAGATACAGTTCCCCACATCTTCCTTTCCCAAACAAGCTTGTCAATAATACCAAGTAACAAAATCCCAGTGCAATGGAGAGTTTCAAAGCTGTGTATGCAATCTCTTTTTTTCACATTACCCATTAATTTATATGGCCAGTACAGTCACAGAAATCACACTCTCTGCAGTCTAGAAGACAATCAGCTATCTGGGCATAGATGTCTGCTTTAGGGTGAGCTACTCTGGAGCCTCCAGTTGCCTTGATTAGGCTGCCATGGACTGAAGTGGAAGTTCAGATACCCAGTTCATATTTAGAAAACACACACTCTAAACCAAATGCCACCCAAAGTGTTCAATGTTACCTTTCAGTACTGTTTCAGTTGCCCACACACAGGTATTAAGTGCCATTTGAAATGCCCCTGGGATACCAGCTGGCCTAGGGGCCACTCCAGAGAGGTGATGGGCTCTCAGAGGTCCTATTCCATATCACCCAGCCTTTGGTTTTATGCTACTCAGATCCAGCATCCAAATGCCTGAATTCTGCTATTAAATCCCATATTAATTGTGTTGCTCTAGAAAAATAGCTCCTTGAGAGAGATGCCCCTCTTCAGTCACACTATACAGAAAACATGTACCCTATATTTGTAACCTCTTCATAATAACTATCTAATTATTGATTTTCTACAGTTTTTATTCTGGCTTTTTAAAAATAATGTATTTACTTTGAACACATTCCTGCCTTTTGGGTGTGTGCACATTTTCCTTTGCTTTACCTACATTGCAAATATTTTTTTGGTAACTAAAAACAAAAACATACTTCCAAAGTTAGCCATAAGCTATCTTTGCTTAATTTTTTCAATAACTATTTATTTCTGAAATGTCTTTGGGTTTTGTGCCAATGTTATTATAGCTGTTTACTTAGCATGATGCTTTTCATTCCACTAATAATGGTTCTCCTGAAAGATGAGTTAATTTTGCATAACTGAGTGTGCAATTACAGTCTCCTTCAAAAATTGTGAAAATCCCTTCACTTTCACATTTTAATAATGTATTAGATGATGTTGATTGTTTACATTTTTTATATAAAATTTAATTGAGTTATATGCATTTATTCCTTCAGGGCATCAGAATGGACAGAAAGCTATTGCAGTTATTCAGAAATGAAAGCTAACATCACAGTTCATTTCAGTCCTTGTACAGAACTGCTTGAAAGTTTTTTGTGTGAGGATAATGAGGTACTTTTTTTAATGCTTAATTTTATCCAGTGTCTCATGATCTGAGTGAATTTCATGTATTGCCTCAAGATCTGAGAATTAACCTCCTTGTTATGGTTTTCATACATTGATTATCTTCAGTGTATCTAAATGATCCTTTAGGTGACTGATACAAATTTTCTTGATGGGCAAGTATTGGTTGCACTATTTTTGTTAATATACAAAACAAGCTGCTGTCACTATGATGATGAGATTTATACATTACCTGTTGATTCACTCAATCTAAAGCTCATACAGAAGATGCTGTTTTTTCATGGGACCTGAGACATTTTGAAGGACACGAGAGCTGACAGACTGCCTGGTCCATAGATGTGACGCTATTAACTTCAGTCACAAGTGGTTTGATCCCCAAACACAGGAGGCGGAACAGCTGCTTGTGTTTGTGGATTTTCCTCTCCTGACATGAGTGGAGAAGAGGTGCTAGAGTCATACTCAGCTTTGTTGCAATGCCGCTGACTATGAATGGCTGAATCTGAAGTCCATCCTCAAAGTTTATAGAATTTTTTCAGGAATGACTTATCCCTTACATTGGCTTCAAACTCACTTCGTTTCAAAAGGAATCCAAGTTGAATAGAAGATATCTCATAATTAAAAATATTGCTACTTCTTTAATGATCTAATTAGTTTTACCTGCCAGGGTCAGCTTCATTGATTTCAATTAAAAAGAAAAAGAAAAGACCTGCCAAGTGACCTACTTCTTAATGTATTCAGTAAGATCAAGGTTGGAGCGGCAAAATGTTTTAATGAACACAATCCCTGTTTGCTGAAAGCAAAACTATTACTGATTTCTTATTGATCTGAAAAAGGAAGGTACAAACTAGGTTAGAGGATATGTCATGTTTTTTTCATTAAAAATCAATGAAAACAAGACTGACCTGCTTTCTTCCCCTTGTGTTTACACTTGAAACAGATTAGATCATTAGGGGAACAGTAATGATCTAATTATTTAGACCATTCTTAATTCAAATTGTAGAAGTGGATGGAGTTGCCTAACTATAAATAACAAAATGCTTTTACATAACAGTATCTGGGGAAATGGTGTGCTGGGAGTCAGATTATGGCCACAGAACAGTATTATTAATTTATGTCATCACTTCAGAAGTACCATGTAACATTAGGTTGGACAGGAACATCAGAGTTAAGAAGAAAAAAAGCTTTCAGATCAGACTTTAGTTATATGTGTAAGTAATAGGTCTCTCCTCTCTTTGAAGAGGGATAATGTTGTGTGATGTACATTACAGCTTGTAAGCTGGTTGTCTAAAGGACAATCTCCAAGGCCTCTAAAACAAATAACACACATTGTTTAGCTAGATATTGCATTATGGAGTATTATGGTGATGGCTATGTCTCTTCAGTTAAAGGGGCAAAAGGAGTGGCCCTGAGCACTGGATCCACGTGTGACTGTTACCTCTCATCCCAGCTCTGCTTTGGACCTCTCCAGCTGGCTCTTTCTAAGACCAGATTTATGTGGGTGTTGGCAGTGTGGCTGTGAGCATGCCACTGCAGCTTGGTCTTGGAGCCAGGGATTGCTCCTCAACCTTTTTTTAAGCTGGCAGTAGGAACACAGCCAGTTCAGGCTCCTTGAAGCCCAGTCCCAGTAACTCTTTCTCAGATATACCCTGTTCTTGCTGCACGGTGGCAGCAGTGTCAGTAAAGTCGTATTCTTGGCAATGACAGCTTTTGTGAATGGAGAACTTTCAAGTCAGGCTTATAGACTGGTTAAGGAGATCAGCTCAGCTGTTTGGATCTGTCTGATCTTTCTGGCTTTTTTGACCTAGAGGCTGGTTTTTTTAGTGATCTCAGTGCACTAACATATATGTTACTCTTTGTTAGTGATTTTCTAGCCTTTAAATGCATTGTTTTCTATTTTCACCTTGAGTGTTTTTGTAAAAGTCCCCTAGCACAGCACTACCATTAGTCTTAGGCAGGAGACTTGACTTGTCCTACACTGAAGGTCTCCAAAGGGCTGAGAGACATGGCCCACTATTCTATTCCTTTCTGAAGGGCAGGAACAGGTTTGAATTTTTCTGATGCATGCCTGCAGCTTACAAGTTTAAACCAATAATGACACAAGCCTTCTTCTTTAGGCAGACAATCAATCAAGCTTTGAATGACTGTTGTGCAGGTGAAATCTAATATATTTTTACTGATTCATGCTAACACGTTTTCCACCATTTGTATCCACAAGTGGAAAGTACCCTTTTAAGGTTTTATATGCCCCTTTACATGACACTAATGCTTTTAAACATTTTTTAAACATTATCTATGCCCTTTTCAGCTCAGCTGCAAAATCACCAAATAATTTTATAACAAAAATAATATTTCTTCATACAATTTCTTCAGACCCCTTCTCAGTCAATAATTTGATTACAAAGCCTTCACACCCTTTTTGTAACATTGCCACAGCCAGGATCAGATTAACAACTTGGTAATTATAATGCTAAGGCGTTTGGGTCATGCATTATTCAATCAGTTCAATAAACTCAACTTGGGAGAAGCACAACAAAGTGGTTAATGAAAGAGGCCTTTCTTGTTCTATAATGATTTTTTACAGCAAAATATAAGTGACCAACCATGGCCTGTTGAATTCTCACTATTACTGTTATTATTACAGGCTCCATGAACTTCTTACATACATGACTGCAATGTCAGAGACAGAATAGGGTAGGCAGATCTCCTGCTCTGCATATTTTGAAATATGAGATGTAGTTAGGTAACTTTCCCAGCAGTCTTTTGGGAAAGCAGTGCATCTTAAAGCCAGATGGTTAGTCTAATTGGTCAGGTATCTTGAGTTTCTGCTTAAATAAATGCAAAAAGCCCCCTCACAAAAGAAAGCCCAGCATTCCAAGCCTGTGGGCTGCAGTTTGTGTCGTAAGTGGATGGTTTTATAACAATGGATGCTATGAACTCCATCCTGGTGCCACAGTAGTGCCTAACTCATGGTGTATTTGCTTGGTGCAGGTGTTTGGGAACTGAGGGCTGTTTCCTACATGATGTACTACAATGAAGTTCTCTCCATCCTTGAATGGGAGCACTGAGGAACTTGCAAGGAATTTGTAAAAAAGGACAGAACAATTATTTGTGATAACATTTTTCAATGTTTAGTATCTGGTGCCTCAAAAGCTACAGGGTCCCACAGTAGAATCTAGGGCAAGAAGTTTTGGTGTCCTCTCATGTGAAGAGATAAAGAAAATCAAGTGTGAAGAAGGAAAGGAAAGGAAAGGAAAGGAAAGGAAAGGAAAGGAAAGGAAAGGAAAGGAAAGGAAAGGAAAGGAAAGGAAAGGGATTCACCTCACTTCTTTTATTATACTTTCAAGAGAAAAGGCACTGAAATTACTTCACATGTATAGTGCTGTGCCATCCTGCTTCTGTTATGGCCATTACCCTAGGAAGAGCAGAGGTTGAAGTAGTTCACCATATTCATCAAAATCTACTGGTGTAGCACATGCTGGCCTTGGCATCCATGTTACCATGAAGACAGAGCTGTTGGGAATACTGCCCATAACACTGCCCTCCTGCTCTCTTTATAAAGCAGTGTGATGAGTTTACAAGCTTGCATTGCAGCTAGAAAAAATATCCAACATAAGTAGGGAAAAGCGGGTAAATTGATTTGTCTGAAGGACAGAGCCAGGGGGCAGTGCCAGTGAAAAATCTGATCCTGGGCAGAGAAGAGAGAAGGATGGTGGGAGCTTGCATCTGCACAGGGGATGGTCTTGGCTGTCCCAACAGAAACTGCTGGAGGCTGTGGCTGAATCCTGGTCTCCAGTCCTGAGCCCAGCCAGTCTGGGAAAACAGACTAGCTGGGTTTGTAGTGCTCTTATGGCAAATATATTCCTTTGTCTTTAGAGCAGTTAACTCATGGCATTCAAAACAGCTTGGTAAAGATCTCCATTTTCTGTTCTCACCTTCTGATGCCCCTAGCCCTGGAGGACGATTGTTTTTTATCTCCTGAATACTTTTTCCTGTCCTGTCCCTGATGGCTCTACATCCAAGCAACCCCTGATTGATGAACTGTGCATGTTGGGCTAGACAAGTGGAACAATTTGCCTCCTGTGACCATTTCTGAAATGCTACAAAGGACGCAATGGCACAGACCAAAGGTGACTGTATGAATGACGCTGTCTCTTTGGGCTCAGCACTAATGCTTGCATGAAAAAAGTCACCAGAGAGACAAATCCATCTTGGTTTGTATTTCTTTAGTTTTAAGAAATGTAAGGTCTACAGCACTTAAAATGAACATTGTGGAGGCAGAGGCTGGGAACAAAATAGATGGACACAGAAAAGGTCAACAGTAAAGCACAGATTTTGTGTTGTGTTTGGTTCTCACCTACATAGCAAGGAAAATAACAACAATCACAGGAAGGATGGTATCCCATTCTTCTGATTTTTAGACCTCCCAGTTATCTAGCCGGGAAATAGTGTGAGCTGACTGATGATGAGATTTTAACTGATTTCTAAATAATACGCTTTTTTTTTTTGTCAACAGGGATAGGAACCAACTGCTAAGTTATTAGAAGAATGTTGACAAAAGCATCTGAACAGTATTTGATTTTTATATTGACATAGCTTAGAACAAAGGGACTAACAATTATTAAAATAATTGATAAATCACTGTTTCAGCTTACATCATGATCAAAAGATTTTATATACTTCTTGTTAATTCTCTTATGGTTGTGTTATCCTTATGGCTAGATGCTGCCAGTAGCCAGGTAGCATTCCCTTGTAAAACCAAGCCATTTCCTACATTTTCACAGCCATTATGTCCCCTTTATATGAGCTTGATTTCTTCATTATTTGCCAGCATTAGCATTCGTTATATTAAAACCTCATTTTGCCTTTGCATAAATAACAGTTGACATATATATAATTTCTAGTACAGATGCTAGTTGAAAATCTGAAGAAGCCCTGAAGTCACATGAGTTTGCACTTTCCTTGTTTTATTGAAGAATTGTGGCTTCCTTTTCATTCTCTTGGGAAAAAATGGTCCAAAAAAAATTGTGTCTCTCAATAACAAAAAACTGTGCAAGAGTTCTACACATTTTGATTTCTACATTTAAATTCTGGAGGTTTAAAATAGGCTTTTGTTGTAAGTCAGGTTGTCATCTAGACAATTATGCTTTGAATCAGTCTTCCTCTGGAGAAAGATTTGTGCTATAAAATGAGATCTCACATAAAAATAAATGACTGGAGTTATTTTTTCCAGCGACTTTTGGGACTTTGTCAGTCAGTGCCCACACTTTAAAGTCTCCACTAACTTTGTGTGGAAAAAAGCAATCAGGAATAGTGTAGCAGTGCCAGTCATTGAAAATCACAAGTGGAGGCAGGTTAAGTAGTGCTAAAACCAGTTCAACTGTTTGTTACAAGTTGAGTGCTATGTCTCTGTCAGACATACACCTCTGTAATGTTCCCTGACTGTACAGGAAACTAAATAGATGAGTAAAGGAATAATAACTTCATACTGTCAATTGCATAAGGCACCACTTTTTTCTAGACTCTTCAAAATCCTGGGTTTCAATGTATGCTGCCAACAATAAGTGAACACTCTTTCAGTTTTTCTTTCACCAACTGTCTCTTGTGCCTTTATAGAATTTGTACACAGAGGAGTTGACTCTGTAGGTTATTCAGTCAGTAGACAGCAAGCATGTCCCATCCCTTTTAATTCTCCAAGTCAGCTAGAAGAGAGCAAGATTTACCAATGAGTCTTTTGTGGTTTATTGTCAGCCACTGATGCTGTTATTAAAAATACATACACTGATTTTCAAACCAGCAACTGGGAATTTCATGCAGATTGAAGTGTTGATTAAAATGCACAGCATCTTTGTTACCTAACCCTGTGCTTGGCCAGGTTAAGTTTTGATTTGCACTTTGGTTTCTGCTTCCCTTTATTGTCTTGTGTTTTTTTTTAGAAAAGCTGAAGGTCAAGAAGTTTAAGTTTCAATGATTAAATTAATATGGATTTAATTTTTTTTAGCAAACTTACCCAACAACCAGCTTTACCCAAGGCTTTTATTAATTACATGGAATTCTGTATATGAACATTTCTATCTATATTTGGAGGAATAAATTTGTATGGAGGCCTTGCAGCACCTTGTGCCTCATGGGTTAGATGTGTTTTCCTGTGCTAATGTTTGGCAGGCACATGAGATAACAGGCAATGTATAGTCCTTGTCTGGGGAATGCACCATAGCAGAAAGGTAAGATTTAAGGCAAGTGTCCTTTTCTGAGCACTAGTGTGGGCCTAAATTTTCTTTTTCTTAGTGTTTTTTTTCTTTTTTTTTTTTTTTTTTTGTTCTTTTTAAAATTTTTTTTCAAAATTTGTCCTCCTTTGGACCTTGTTTTCTCCACCCTTGCACCCCCTTCCCATTAGTCTTCCTTGAGATATGAGAAAGTTTCAAATGCTCACAGGGTACAACATCTTCCACAGAGAGATGTCAGCTTGCTGGAGGCAGTTAAGGAGCCAGCTGAAGAACCAGAAATGTTTCTAATAGTTCTGCCAAAGGGGGTGAGCTTACCCCCAGCTCAGCTTTGACCACAGCTAAGGAGATTCTGGAGGCTACCTGTCTTGTTTCCAAGTCAGTCTCCTTGTGTCAGTTCTGGTCATTTGGCTGGAGGTTTAAATCTCTATACTTTCAACTCTGCTTCTTCAAGCGGAAATCTTCCATACCTGCTCTGGTCCAGCCTGTGAAGAGAAGGATCTGTCCAGACGGCAATGCACACTGGGTACAGGCAGGAGAGTTTACTGGCTCTATTAATGTTGACAAATAAAGGAGGCAGGGAACTAGTCCTGGTGACAATGCCGTGTGGCATGACCTGTCTTACATTCATATGGCTTGGAGATTTTCCTTGTGGAATGAACTGTAATCATACCCACCCTGGGTTTCCTTTGGGATAGAGGCAGTTCCCCTGAGATATAATTCACCTTTTGTGCCTGGGGAGGTGGATTGAGTTCAAAATGCCTGAAGTATAGTCTGAAGTCTGTGTTGCAGTCTATTGGAGAGGTATTTTTTCAGTATGAAGTTGAGGGTCTGTCTGGCATGATTTGGGGTATTGCATAATGTGGAGTGGAGGTGTTTGAAGGTGCAGAGCTTCTTGAGAAGGAGTTGAAGGGGTTTCGAGGAGCCCACACACAGGAGCTGTAAGGAGACTGAGTAATGCCAGAGATAAGGGGTCTCTAATGCCTTCATGTCCTCCCTTTGGTTTTCTAGACCACTGCCTTCCTTGTTATCTTCCTTCTCCTTCTCACTGCTGCAGACTTCTTGAACACTCAGTCCCTCACAGTACACATTCACTGATATTATTCAATTACTTCAGAAAAATTGGAGCTCCTTCTGAATTTTCTGCTATGCTTTTTTTCTTTTTTTCTTTTTTTTCTTTTTATCCTAACAGCTCAAAGCCTTTTTCCCAAAGCCCTTGCTGGAGAAGATTGCATCAAAACATTTGTCTTTCTTCCTTCAGCATTAAGAGCCTGGGCGTGAATTGATGATAGGAGAACAAGAGGCAGCTGCTCTGAACACTGATCTGACTCACACACTACCCAGCTCATACTAAAGACCTCAAAGTTAAAAGTTTGAATGACCTTTCATGTTCACAGTGTGCTTGTAAAGTGGGATCCCTTCCCCTAGTGAGCATTGGTGAGAGCTGTGCTCTCTTCCCTCCAGGTGTGCACCTACTGTGTAGCTGACACACTTTGGTGGCAATGAGAGCCACGGTGCAACCAAATGAGTTAATCCCAGGTGTAACCAAAACAAATGAGTGAAACTTGACATTTAAAAGAAATTTTTATTTGTTTGTTTTCATTCACTTTTTACTGTGTATTTCTCCAGAATTCTGTTTGTCAAGTTTGCCTTGTTCGAGTACTTCCAAATCTGGAGCACACTAACCACACAGCCATATAAATTTCAAAGCACTTAGATCAGTTGATGAGGAAGAGTGAGCGCAATTTTAATTCCAGTACAAGTGTCACTCAGCTATAATAATACTCAGGGCATTATTGAAAGCATACCTTTCTTTTAGTACAAGTATACTAATCACTTCTCAGTCTGCAACAACTCTAAGTACTATTTTAGTAGCATTTTTCATCAAAATTGCTTCAAAGTTTTAATTTAACAGCATTTGTTTAATCTCCAGGTCTTTTAGATTGGTGAAACCACTCCTTAATGAGCGTTTCTCTGGCTCAGAAGAACCCCAGTGGAATTGTTTTAAGGATGCAGACCTGGCAAGCAGAAAGGGAGAGGTCTGGTTTCCTCCCAGGTGTTTTGGATCTGCAGTGTCTTACAGCAGGGGCAGGTTCTGAAACTGTCAGAGGGAACCACTCTTCACAACCATGCCAGTAGCTTACTTTTCTCTCCCTCTTCCCTCTTTGTACTAAGGTAAATTATCTGTCCATATATTTTTGTGTTTAATCCTCCCTTACCCTGAATTTCTTTCATATAAACAAAATCCAAGGAGCTACTACTGCTTGTGGCAGCATTAACATTCTTGATACTGTAGCAAAGCCCCTAGTTTTACACTGATCAGAGACATACCTGGCCACTCTAAGAACTACTTTTCAAACAGAAGAAATGTAGTGTTTTTTTTTTCCTCCAAGGTACAGCCACAAGCAAAGGAAGTGATCCACTTCATAACCTGCTAAGCCCAGACACTCTTTCAGATATGTGAGGTAGTGGTGCTGTTGGGAAAAAGACATATTCACATAGAACACATGGTTGTATTCTGTTCTCTTGATTTCATCCACTTCCAGTGAGAACTCCTATTGGATTGTAACACTGCCTGAAATATTGATGAGTCATCTCACTGAAAAAGACTGCTTGCATCATGTTACTCCATGGCTACTCTATTATTCTCTTGCTACCCCCTTCTCATGATGAAGGGTTGTTGTACCAGGCCTTTGGGAGGATAGCCTAGAGGCAAGATGTGAATGTATTTAATAAAGAAGGCAAGATACCAGAAATTGGTTTTCCATCCTGCATAGTGCATGATGTTTGTTCTAGACCGTATATTGAAGGACACCATCTCTTGCTTCTTTAGTATTTTTCTGGTGTATTGGTTTATATTAGTTTGCAAAGGATGGTATAATGGCGTTATTTCTCATTCCTTTAGGAAATGACACTGGATTTCATTTGGCATGGTCTGTTGAAAGCTGTATCTGATGGCAGACAGATCACACATTCACAAAAGACCTCTACGATTTATAAGTTGACTAAGGTATTCAGTTTTGGAACACAGATTACACTTAGTATAATTCCAAAGGCATCAAGGTGAGTAATCTTTTTCATTTAAATTTCTTGTTTATGTACTGTACCTTCCTGCTGTCATGTGGAGGCTTATATTCCTGTCATATTTTGAAAAGGCTTTAAGAAGATACCTTACTATGGTTGCAGTCCAAATTCTCTGCTACCCCAGTGCTCTGCTCCAAAGGCAATCTCTGCATGTAGTGTAACAGGTTTATTGAAACACATTCTCTGTAGGTGCTTTTGTATTTCTTTACAAATAACTCTATCTTGTGTCATAGAAACAGGATCTTTAAAATAACTCTTCCTGGTTTCCCAGAAAAATTAGACAGTAAGATATAGATGTTATAAAATTCTAAAGGAGGTGAAACATAACAAAGCATAGCACATTCAAACATTTATAGATAATGAATAATTTTACAGAAGGCACAGAAATGCTTGCTAAATCACTTTAGATAAAAAGAAATAAAATAGAAGCGTTATCTTGAGAATCCTTACCATAATTGTATATTGTTTGAAGGAATCATGTGGAACAAACATCACCTCTGACATTTACATTAATAGTGTGATTTCCAGAGAGATATTTCAGTTCATTTCTTTCCCCTCTGTTTTCTCTAGTAGCTATTCCTTAGACTGTGTCTTGATATAATGGATAATATAAATCCCACGATTCTTCAAAAGTAGAAAGTGATGCTCTGCAGGTTATAAACACTTTTGCCCTATAAGTATTCAAAAGACTTTATTTGTCTGCATGCAGTAGGGACTCCTGCTAACCTGCTGGTCTGCATCCACCTGCTATTCAGGCTCTCCCTCTTCCTTTTAACTTTTCTTGGCCTCCTGTGTTCTGTCACAGGGCAAAACTTAATTAATGCTTCTGTCTTGACTCCAGGTAGATCAAAGCAACAGTTTACAGGACAAAAAAAAATACCGCAGGTTTTGATTATCCATCTATTTTCAGGTTATCTTAAAATACTCTACATAAAAGGAAGAAGGTGGCATTTTTGGAAAGGTTAAGTATCCATGTGGATCTGGAAGTGGCTCTGTTATTTATTGATCTCCATTGAAAAAGATACTTCACATTGTCAGGAAAAAATGGCCAATAATCATCTGAACATACAAGCGGTTGCAGTCCAGGAAGCTGTGTAGTTACCTGCCCTTTCTTAGGGAAAGGGCAGGTAACTGCAGTGGTAAGAGTCTGCCTTACTGCTCATGTTTGAGAGCACAAAAGCCTGGGGCAAGAAGGAGGGAAATACTTGGGAGATAATTCCCCTGTGAAAGGCAAATGAGTAAGTGGGCTTGTTTGATTAAATCCCACTTCTGCTGCATAAGTCTTGAGAGATTGCAGAAAGTGTTAGAAGAGGAGTGAGAAAATTTCACTGCTTGAGAACAGGCTGAGCTGACACTACTGGGATAGTCAGAGAGCCAATCCTGCCTGATGGGGATCCCCTCACAAATGCTTCTTTTTAGTTTCTTCCTTCTTTTATTTTTGCATCTTAGCTGGACAGGAGTAGGAATACAAATGGAAAGTAGCAACATTGCCTGCTCTACACTCAAAAAGAAGGGATATAACTTTTTTTTATTTAGTGCATCCTTTTTCTTTTGGTTGGTTTGGTTTGGTTATTTTTAGTTATCTCTCTATGGATGAGTGATGCTTTAGCTTTGATTAAATATTGCTGTAAGCAGCCAGCCATTACAGGGACATATGTATAGGGAGCACATGTATCTCTAAGACATTTCCAACATTCAAGCAAACCCAGAACAAATTAGGCAACTCTGTCCAATTCTGTGCCTTTGAATTAAGAGAATCTGGACTAAGACTCTTCCCACACAAGGCTTGATATACTCAGATATGGCTCCTTTTCCCTTCCACAATTTCCTAAATGGAAGATCATCTACTTCTGGATGCAGGTAGCCCATCTTAGTTTCCATAAGAACTGTCTGGGTACCTCTCTGGAAGGCATCTGGCCACTAATGAGAAAATGGGGATATAATAAAACAGATTGTTCCTTTTCTCCTCACTGACTCAGTACCAACATGTACAAAGTATTTCAATTTGCCAAATATCTTACCAAACCATTTTCTCAGAATATGAACAAAGATCCCTCAGAAAGAATCTGGTCTGTTTCTGTGAGCTGTTGCATAGAGTGGATAAAGGTATTTCAGTTACCTTGAGTGGAAAAGCACTTGCCATTATTCCCAAATTTGATTAGATGGAAAATCCAGACAGCAAATTGACATATATTTTATTTTAGCATATGAGTTTATCAAAGAAGAAGCAGTCTGTGTGTGTTGGAAGAATGCAAAAGACCATTTGCCATGTCTGACTGTTTGCATAAGCACTGCCAGTTTAATTACTATGCTGCAGCAGTACCATCTGTCAGATCAGCTATATGGCATGTTTTTATATCATAGCAAAGATCTGATGATAGTTTCTCTTTCATCTTAAAAAAAGTGGGGAGAGAAAATGGTGATTTTTTCCTATCATTTATGTCTAACTGCTGCCTTACAGGTGCCAGACTAGTTTTCCTGGGAAAAAAATACAAACAAATTCACCAGCATCATCATTACTGCCACTACCACCACCATTACCAACAATAAAATAAAAAAAAAAGAAAAAAAGAAAAAACACCTCCCACAACTCTATGCAGTTTCTTCATCCTCCCCATAAAAAAGTAGGTTCCTCAAACATTCTCAATTTTGAGTAGCAGCTTCTGGACTCCCTTTTCCTTTGTGTGATGAGAATTTGGAGCTGATGGGAGCAGTGTCACCGGCCTTCTCTGTGGTTTCGGGCACTGCTTGGGGTGTGGTGGATTCTCAGCTTCTGACATACAACAGCAAGTGTTCAAAGGCATTCCCAAACTATTTCCTGCACTTTTCACACCTGATTTTCAGATCCAAGATTATTTGCTCACATTGTTCCATATTCTGAGATGAGTTAATTTTGTTAATGAATATGTATTTCCAAAAGTGTCAAGATATTTAATTTTCTTCTCCTTTTCCCTCCAGGAGAAAGATAATTTATGTCATAAGAATCTGAAAATTTTTCTTCCTAAGGGTTTTCCTCGTAGAGGAGGAGGAGTCCTGAATAAGTGCTGGACTAGCACAGTGTGCTAAAATCATCACTAGGTTCATACTTTTTAAATGAAGTCTAGAATTGCATGCTGCAATAATTTATTCCTGGTGAAGCATCTTCTTAGGGCCATGAAGTTATACAAGTTAATTATCCCCTAGGCTTCTGGGTGTCATCAGTGTCTGGCTTGAGAAATAGTGTCCTACAAAGGACAGGCGAAACTTCTTCTGCTCCTATACAGGGAAATGGCTCCAGTGTGGCTGTGAGAGCGGGGCATGCATCAGGGCATTGGCACATGAAGCAGGTAAGATCCTGAATATGAACAAAGGTTTAAGATCATTAGGTCTTCCTAATAATCCTAATAATCTTGCCTCAATTCGATGCCCATGTGAAACTGAAGTAAGAGTTCTTCCACATTTTATGATTCAATAAATTACTACAAAGTACTTTGAAGAATGATAAACAGCACATGATCACCAACAGACCATCAAATCTTTTAGTAAATCTTTTTGGCTACAGTGACAATGTTGAGTGACAATGTCTTTAAGGTCACAATGCATGACATGAAAAGAAAGTTTGGGGTATGTGAGGAAGCTGCCCTTTCCCTGGGGCACCCATGAGACCACCTCCATTTTCCTGGCTCTTTGCTCCCCTCTGATCTTTGCCTTGGAGCAGCTCCTCTGTTGGGTGTGGATGGAGATGACTTGGGCCTTTTCCCTGAGAGTCATGATGGACCCCTGTAGCTGTGCTCAGGGTTGCCATGGGCAGCCTCCATTGCTCCCAGTAGATCAGCAGTAGCTTCCATGTGTATTCACTCTCCTGGGACTGTCAAATTGGTGACCTTTCCCAGGATGATGCTGAACACAGAGGCTTAATCACCTCCCTGCTTCTGCTACAGCATCTGTTTCCCTATAACATGGCTCCTGCTCACTCTAGCAGGCAACTTCCTTCTCAAGCCTTTTGAAGATGTTGTATTTCAGTTGCAGTACTTCATAAAAAGCATATTGGAACAAGCTAACCTTTAAGAGAATTTTGCTGACCTGCATTGAGTTCTTTTATAATTTAATCTGGCACACTCCAGCTATAGGTTCTGAGTCACCTCTTCACATCACAGCAAGGAGCTACTGAGACCTCCAGCCCTTTGAAGTTACAAAAAACGTTTTGTAAGACCATTTTCTATGTTGATAGAGTTGTAGCTACCTTGGGAAAAGTCTCTGGAACCTTTAAAAGAAACAATTTCTTGTCAGCTCAACGTGACACTCTTAAAAGACTGAGTATTAGGAAATGATTTCATTAAAAAGGAAAAGAATTCTTACTGAAACTTTTAGATGTGCCAAATCCCTATTGACAAGACCTTTCACTTACCACAAATGAGATAAATGGAAATATCAATGTCATATTAGGTAAGCAACTAAACGGAAAGAGTGAGTTTGAAGAGTCAAAGAACCCATTGGGAAAAGCAGAGCATATCTTCAATGGGCTGAAGAAATGAAAAACATTCTTCAAACGGCTACTTTATCAGGGTGTGAAAAGGCCAAGCCTTTATGCTGCTATAATTTATGGATATCTCCTGTTTGTAGGACAAAGTGAAATAGAAAAACTTAATCATATTTCTGCTGGAGGAAGAAAAGGCTCAGCCTCCCTTCTGTTTAAAAACTCAAATTAATTTTAACTCAATTGCTGTCTGTATGGCTACCAAGTATGAAAAAGTAGGCAGAGGTGCACAATGTAACTTTGGAAGTGCACATGGCAAAGACAGTGGTAGCAGGAACTCAAAAAGTACATCAAAAATTAGGACATGGCCCTAAAGCCCCAGTTATCAAGCTCTTCCCTCCTTTGCGGGGTTAGAAGTAACTGCAATCTGGTCTCTTCAGCTTTTTTTTCCGTTTTGGCTTTTATACACATACTATCATCATGATTAATGAAGACATCATCATGCACTAAAAATGTTACATTTGACAAGTGCTCCAATTAATGCATCAAATATTATGCTCAGTTCAAATTCCCTGAACCTATGGAGTTCACTTGAAAGCGAAGTCCTTCCTCTGGGCAATGCTCCCAGCTTTCATAGCACTCTCATGATTTCTATAATGGAGAGGGGAAATAATGACCACCCCTGCCCCCAGCTGCAATTTCTGAAGCTTTGCCATTAAGTCCTTTCTAGAATCAAGAGAATATATTGCTAGCTTTATTTTTGTTCAACAGCAGTGACTTCTGGTGGGTCCTTAAACTCAACCTAAACTCATTTCCCTGTGTGATATCCCAAAGAATGAATTACTTTCCTGGCCTGTTGAAAGAGCATAGTCAGAATTAACTTGGAGAACCAAGTCACTGGTGTGTTGTACTACAAGTCACACAGATTTCCCTGCTCTTATCAAATTTTAAATTATGACTTAATCAATAGTCTTAAAAAAAGAAAAACAAAACCCAAAACCCTATTTTTCTTTTCTGTTCTTATATTAGAAATGTGTGGTAGAATTCAACCTTGGTTGGCTGTGATATGCCCACCCAGCCACTCTCTTGCTCCCCCTCCTCAAAAGGACAACGGGATAAATTAAGACAAAAAAGCTTGTGGGTTTCAATGAGGACAGGGAGATCACTTTCTAATTACTGTCACAAAAGCCAGACTCAGCTTGGGGAAGTTTAATTTAATTTATAGACAGCTAAAAGTGGATAGTTAAGTAGGATAGTGAGAAACAAAACTAAAACTGAAAACCCCTTCTCATACTACTCCCCAGGCTCAGCTTCACTGCTTCATTTCTAATTCTTCTACCTCCCTCCCTCAGATCAGTGGAGGGGAATGGGGAGTGGGGGGTTGTGGTCCTTTCATAGCAATTTATCTCTGCCACTCCTTCTTCTTCATGCTGTTCTGCTGCCCTCTGTGGGGTCCCTCCAATGGGCTACAGTCCTTCATGAACTGTTCCAGTGTGGGTCGTTTCCAGGGGGTGCAGTCCTTCACAAATGGACTGCTCCAGTGTGAGTTCCCACATGGGCCTCAGGTCTTGCCAGAAAAGCTGTTCCAGCATGGGCTTTCCACAGGCTGAAGCTTCCTTCAGGTTGTGTCCACCTGCTGAGCTGTGGGGTCCTCGATGGTCTGTGGGTGATGTCTGCTCCACTGCCAACTCCATGAGCTGCAGGGTGACAATGTGGTCATCTATGTGGGTTACAGGGAACTCTCTGGACCATCTACTTATCCTCCTTCTCCCCTGACCTTGGTGTCTGCAGAGCTCTTTTGCCCCCATTTTTTCTCTCTTCTCATTCTCACAGCTACTGTGCATCATTTTTTACCATTTCCTAAACATTTTATCAGAGATGCCATCTGTATCTCTGACTGAGCTGTGTTTGGGTCCATTCTGCAGCTACCTGGAACACAGGTGCAGCTCCTGCTTTTTTCTCACAGAGACCACCCCTGCACAGTCCCTTACTATCAACACCTTGTCAGTAAACCTCGTATGTCAACTTCATCTGACAATCTATTATGATCCAGTTATTAAAATATTAGAGAGATGCCTCTGCCCAAATTAAAGTGCAAATGAGACCATATGCTGAAGTCAATAGTATGGATTTTGTTGAACAGTAGTTGTGATGTGGAGAGAAAGAGAGATAGAAAGAAGTAGCAAAAATGAGAGGGGAGAGAGAGTGACAGAGACAGATTAAGTAGAAAATATCACCACTCCATGGATCCCAATGGTGTCACCTTTATCTTATCTCAGATTCTCTTAGGTGGCTTAACTCAGTCCAAAGTTCCAGTCAGGAGACATATTCAGGGAGGGTGGGCTTTGGTGGTCGCAGCTTCTTTATACAGTTTTGCCATAATAGGCAAAAAGTCCTTCATAATATTTCAGTCTTTCACAGAATCTTGCTGGATACTTCAGATATGCTGTACTGAAAAAGTGACCCGGTCCATACAAACTTCTCCTTAGTGTCAGTAGAGCACATCACTGATTTTCCCTTTACTTATATCTCATTATTTATTTTATAGAATTCTGTTATTAAAAAACATATTATCATCTCTGTACTCTTAGCAAACAGTCACTTGTGGTTTGAAAGGTAATGAACCCATGCTGAATGATGTTCACATAAAAAGTTATTGTGGGGAGCTGGTATGATACTGGCGATAGGTGTACCAAACTAGATGGGTGATTTGTGGCCCTTATTTCCTGCAGATGCTTGCAATTAGCTTTAGTTTGCTCCATTTTATCTGGCTGTAGCTCAGAATTCTGTTTCTGATGGATATTGATAGTGTTTAATTCTGAGGTTCACAGTTGTTATGGGTTTCTTCAGATCTGTGTTGGCTATCGTCTGCCAAAAGGAATTTATCTTGACAGCATGGCTGTCAGTGTTCCCAGACCAAAACTGGCCTTTGTAGAGGAGTGTGAAATGTGTGCCCCAATTTTCTAGGCTTTCCTAATGCTTGCTGTATGAAAGGTCCTCTGTGAGTTTGCCTATTCATTCTGTTCAAATCACTTGTCAGAAGAATGGGAAACCTTTTTACTTGTCGTCTCATTCAGGGTTGGCTTTTTTAATAGATGAGCCTTATGGATAAAAGAAATCAATTTTCTTTATTCTGTCAAAGTGAAGGTTAAGACAAGGGTTCACAATTTTGAAAACAAGACGCAGGGCAATGAAATGAATTATTAACAGTGCCCTTGTATTTTGACTCATAATCTTTCCACTCCTGTTACATTTCTCTTTCGAGATATCATTTATCAGCTGGACTGAGTAAACCTTTGCATCCTTTCCATCTGTGTGAGCTGCTGAAAACCTTTTTCTTTAGTCTTTGACCTTTCTTTATTTCCCTCATTCCCTTCAGCTCTCTCTCCTGTCTCTACTCCCCGCTTCCACACCCCTTTTCCAATCAATTGCTATACTTTATTTTTTTTTTATTTTTAATAAAAACTGGGAACTGGGGAATACATCTCTTGCTGCCTAAATTCAACTGTCCAGCCTGGCTTATTCTGAACATACATGCTAAAACAGGCTAATTCCACTGATCTAGTTTCCCTGGTGTTATGCCAAGCCAATGCACTGTGGGGTTTGTCCATTCCACCACACTAGCATCACTATAAGCTACTGCAATGGGTTTTTACTCACCCAGTTCATCAGGCCCACTCCAGTTGCAGCCCAGAAAGCCTGCTAAGTCATGTGCTAATGCAGCAAGGCTTTGTTTTGTCTAGCTGCACTAATCTTATGCACTACAATCCTTTGTGAATAATACAAATAAGAAAACAAATAACTGTACAAAGGCATCTGTGCATTGAGCCTGAGAGCTCTACCTCTTCCCATATTTTCACTGAGTGTGTACAACAACATAATTTGTCACAGAGTTTGATTTCAATCCATTCTTTTACTGTTATAGAAGTACCAGGCAAGCATTTGTTCTTCATACATTCAAAGCCTACTATTTTTCTGATCTTAATTTATGTCCACTGTGCAGAATGTATCTGACTAGAGCAAACAGTTATTTATATTCCAATTACGATCAAAGAGGCACAGCAGAGTCTCTTCCATCTCCTGCCTCTAACTTAGGCATATAAGTTGTCACTAAATACAACATTTCAGCAGCTATCAGACAAGCTGCTTTGTATTCTTATGAATTTTCTGTTAAAAGTAAAAATCCCATGGAAAAAGAACCGCATATGCAGAGCACAGCACTGGAAACAATGATTTTATTTTTTGTTGCTCTGCTTGGATAGAAATTGGATTTATGTCTACTTCTTGGGTCTTTTTCAGTAGCTTTAAAGTAATGAATGAGGGCGGAGGTCAAGGTGTTGCTATTGCTCCTTTTTATGAAGCAGAGCTCAAATTCAGCCTACTATGTCTCTGTGCCTGTTGTAACAAACACAGAGGTGTCCCTGGGTCTTCCTCTGCCTCAGGCACCAGTGGGCACTTGTGGTCCTGTGCTAAACCCTTCTCCCTCCAAGACACAGTGGCCTCATCCAAGTGATTTCCTGGGTACAGCAACGCCAGTAACACCATGAGTCCTGCAGGGTCCTGGCCCTCCTGTGAAGCCTGCTCTGCTTGGGTGCTTGGTCTGGGCTGGCCAGGCACACAAGCATGCCCACAATCCCATGGGATAGGTACTCAAGGCTGTGCTATGGGCACAGAATGGCCCCAGGACTTTTCATGGGCGAGGAAGGTCTGGGAGCACAAGCTGCCCAAAAGGAATATCCTGGCTGACACGAGGTCAATGGCCTTTTGCACTGTGCTCGGTGGATAAGCAGCACTGAATGAGTTCCCTAGTGCCCCTGGGACCACAGGTTAAGGCTTATTGGAAAGCTTTCCTTGCCCACCCAGGTTCCATTTGACTCTGACTCTCTCACTGGGAGGACAATAAGGGCTGCAGGGAACCTCAGGCCCTCATGGGGCTGCTGGCAGAGCCAGCTGTGTCAATGTGGCCTCACCATGGCGCTGTGAGGGGAAGTTGAGGCTCTGGCCATGAGAAGCCAAGGTTACGCTTTTCCAATCAATCAGCCTTTCTCATTCTGGCATCTCTGAGCGGCTCTGGGCTGCTGGCTGTGTTTGTCTGCCCTTGGGAGATAGCTCATTACTGCAGAGAGATCTGTGCAGCCCTTTCTCTGCTGGGTTGTATAAGTGAATGTTTCATATTCTTTGTTTGGAAATATGAATTTGTGTCCCCAGCTACCTCAGTTGTTAGCTTCCTCTATAATTAACAAGTGTTTATGCTTTCCCCATGGGGTACAAGTACAAGTCAATCTTTGCTTCCTTTCTATATGCAGTATATTTTTGCCAAGGCTCAAATGCTTTCTAATGTAGTATACTCCATCTCTTTCCTAAAATCAATGTTTCCAAACACAATTAGCAGTGCTGTAATAGACTTCAAAATATCACGAAAGAACTGTGAGCTAGAGGGCTCCAAGTCACCACTGACTGTCTAGATAAGAATAGGTTAGCTCTGCTGTTGGAGAAAGAAGTTCAATTTTCCCTCTTTCACTCAGATAATGAGTTCCAATATTATATGTTATAGAAATAATTTACATAATTACAACCATCATTGACCTATGCTGCTTTTCCATACTGTTGAAAGAAAATATACGTATCATAAAGTTCTAAGGTAGCTTTTCTTTTATACAAGGACTATTTTTCTGTTCCATTTGCATGCAACTAACTGAACATTTCAGAAATTTTAACTCTACCTTCTTAGACTTTTATGACCTTTAGTAAGTAAAAAAAAAAAGGTATTACTGATTGCAGTGTCTGTCTAAAAGGCACATTAGTACATTTAATCTGATGACATTGTAGCCTATTTGCTTCCCAATCTCTTCCATGAGCCCTAAATCACAGGTTTGGCCATAAGCCTAATAAAAAAAATGCTAGTTTGATGGAGATGGAAAAATAACTGGAAAGCTCCTTCTAAGTCATAGAGAAATGCCTGTCATCTGCTTCTTGTTTCTTTTAGAAAGGGATATGTCAGGATCCACATGGAGGATACCTGGCCAGTTTCACTTGCTGTTTGCTAAAGGTGGAACTGTAAACCTACAGTTCTAAATAGCAGAAATATGTATACTTTGTTGTTGAAACTAGTCTCTCTTCTGATGGTGATGGTTTTTTCAACTCCAAATCCATATTTAGGTATTTTTGGTAGCAAGATACCTTGACTTTAAAAAAAAAACCAGCAAATAAAAAGCTTTTCTTACCTCCCCTTTCCTTTTTCAGAAGATGCAGGATATGCAGAGCTTTGTTTCTCAATTTAGACATCTGGATATGGCTATAAGAGGACAAAGTTGGCATCTGTTTAAAAAAATAAATTGCGGTGAGAAAGCTTTGTGCATATTTTTGATAGATTTGCTAATTACTCCTGCCAATGTAATAATCCTCCAAAATAATCCTGACACTTCTCTGAAGAGGCCAAGAGTCTGAATCATTATTGATTTTGTCCTTTAAATAGAATTCATAAATATGTTTTTAATTTGCTCTGACCATTGAAATGGAATCACCACATTGCAAAGGCAGAAACCTCTCACTTGGCTATAGTTGGGGTTTTGCTAAAGGCAAAAAAAGAGCTGCAACAATCCATTGATTTCAGTGAGTTGTTAACAAAACTTGTGATCATTGTAGTCAGGTATATTATTTCCAGTCAGTTCATAGATTTTCACACCTTCACAGCATCAACATTTCAAACAAAAACTTCTAGCCTAGCTCTGAGGAAACGTGACATTGACTAATGCAGGAAGCTGTGCATGTGCATGCAAATATTTGCAAATGCAATTTAGGAACACTGCATTTAATTTGTACATATGGGAAGGGAAGGATACACATATTAATAACTTACAGTGCCACAGCTGCTTTTTAGTAACTTATTTGTGGAACTAAATACATTTCTTTTTCTTCTTGTCTGTGTTGGACAAGTTTATATCTTTTTGCAGAATCACAGAATAGTTTGAGTTGAAAGGGACCTTTAAAGGTGATCTAGTCCAATACCCCTGCACCAAGAAGAGACCTCTTCACTGATAGTCTTGTTCAGCACATACTGATATGGAGTTCTGATTCTGCTAAGCCTCTGCGTGCCACTGCAAGACGAATCAATCACTGTAACTTGGCATGGATCTTGCTTGCATCAGTGTTACCTGTAAACTCTTGCTAGGGAATTTCAGTCAGCCATAGGAAAAGCCAGTATGGCTTTCTCAGGTCAGGTACTAGTCACATTGAGTAGAGACGCAACAAAGAGTACTCGCTGCCAACAGAAATGCACTGTCAGGTCCCTTCTGAGCTCCTTAAGTGCCTGAACCTTTGAGATGCCCAGGGGCTTCCCCTTGCAACTCTGCATCCCTTGCCCTGTGGTGCTGCTGGCTCCTTTCCCTGGCAGTGGGGCGAGCTGTCACCTCGGCACGCCCAAGCTGCTGCACCAGTGCCTTGCTGCTGCTGCTCTTTTCGCCTTGCATTTGCACATCCTGATGTGTTATGTCTCTTTTGCTGTCTTTCTCATTGAAAGTAATTGCCACCAGCATGAGTGGGAGTTTCTTTCTCCTTTCATTCCTTTTTGTGTTTCCCTGAAAGTGGCTTAAATCACTGGATTCTATTGCATGCCATCAGCTACAGATTATGCAAAGACATTTTTATGTACTTAAGCTTGTCTCAAGCCTGTCCCTATATTTTTTAAGATGTACAGAATATCAATTTTCTTTCACAATCCATGTTTTACTGGTGGAGTACTTAGACAAAATATTGTTTAGATCCAGAGACTGAAAGTAAATATAAAAGACAAAAAATAATACTGTCCCTGAGGCATTGAGTTTTAGAATGAGATTTTTTTTAAAAAGAAGCTCATGATCATGAATCAACATTTGTCAGTGTAGGCTTGGACAGGGATTTCCTTTGTGAACTATTACTGTTCGTTAAGGAATTTTTCAGAACATTTTGCACCCAAGCAAAAATTAAGTGATCTGAACTGTAAAGGCCATCCACATGTCACTTAAGGCACATGATACCAGGACAGGAATGTTGCTAGGGAGTGTTGCTATAGAATTTCACAGGGAGTGTTGCTATAGGAAACAATTAGTGATTAGATGGAATTGCAAATTTCAAAATGGGATCCAAATTTCGAGGACACGGCTGTTTATGTGGACATGGGGACTTCATTAATTGCATTCAGTGTAATTGCAAGGCTGAATGTTCTAATAAGGAGACGAAGTTGCCCTTGTCTCTTGAATCCAAATAGTATTGAAGCATTTTTACCCAAAGGGCTAACTTTGCCAGATCTCAGGAGAGACCTTTTTCATATTAAGAAAGTGAAAGCAGGTATTAAGAAAGTCTTGTAAAAATGTGAGACTGGTCTTAAAATTTCTTTTCTAAAATACAGAAGGACTTTTATCGTGGGCCTTTTATCTACAATGCAAGTAGAAGTATTGATGACATGATAAGCATTACAAATATATAAATATTAAAGTAGTGGGAAAGGAGGAATACAATCCTTTATTCTCACCTGTTTTGTCTGGAATGTGTCCTACAATGCTGAAAATTCTTCTTACAGATTTCCTCTGCAATAAATGAAAGCTAGGTGGCAAACGTCTCAGCATATTTATGACATGGGTGCCTACCTTCTCTTTTAAGTGATGTGAAAGTAGTCCTGAAGGCCTCCTGTGAACTGTGGAGTGTTTTCAATTGCCCATGACTTCAGCAGGTTTGGTGATACTGAACATTTCACAGGAACAATTTCTATTGCACCAGCTCTCAAAATTACAGAGCGCAGAAAACGCTGACAGGGTGTCATGGGGTTCTGACTGCTGTGTCAATTACATACCAACATTTGAGTGGGCAATAGCTTAGGTCCACTTAGTTTTAGCATGACAGAAATGGATAAAAAACACCCACTGCCTCTACAGAGTAACCCATTTCTGTTACAAGAGAGTGGCCTGTCTTTGGGATAATATATGTTTATGTGAAGTTTTTCAAATCAAAAAAAGTAAAGCAGTTGTAAGAGCGATATTCTGTAATGGTGAAATCCACAGTAGAGGTACAAACAAACAATGTTTCTCATTGAAATGTGTAGATTAGATGAGCAAAATGAAGACTGAGTTAAAATCTTGGAAAAACTAGTTAGAATTCTGCAAATTGCTAGAATGAGAATAACATGGCAATTTTTTTGCTAAGAAAGCTAGATCTTTAGTGGTTATAATTAATAAAAGGTAATTTGGCACCATCACACTATGAACCTATGGCAGTGTGCATGTTTTGGCTGGGATGGAGTTAATTTCTTCACTGAAAGGGTGGTTAAGCATGGGACAAGCTACCCAAGGAAGTGCTGGACTCAGCATCTGCGAAAGTGTTCCAGAAATGACTGGGCTGGCACTTAGTATGGGGATTTGTGCTGGAAACAGTGTTGCTAGTACTGGGATGTTTCTGTTGTTACTGAGCAGTGCTTGTACAGAGTCAAGGCCTTTTTTCCTCCCCACCCCCCCAGAGAGTGGGCTTGGGGAGTGCATGATTTTGGAAGAGAACACAGCTGGGACAGCTGACCCCAACTGACCCAAGGGATATCCCACCCCATATAGCATCATGCTCAGCAAAAAAAACTAGGGAGAAACCTGGCTGGGGGGGCTGCTGCTTGGGAACTGGATGGGTATCAGTCAGCTGGTGGTGAGAAATTGTTTCTACTTGCACCACTTTCTCCCTTTTCTATTTCCCTTTCATTAAAATTATTACTATTCATACTACTATTTTATCTTAATTATGAAATTGCTCTTGTCTGAATCCATGAGTTTTCTCACTTTCACCCTTCCAGTTCTCTCCCCCGCAGCGCCATTGAGCGAGAATCAGCAAGTGGCTCTGTGGTTCTTAGTTGTCAGCTGGGGTAAAACCATGACAAGCAGTTATATGGGCTTTCCAGTAATAAAGCACAGTCGATAACAAGCATTGGTGTTACAGCTGCTGTCTTCCATTTCTGTCCAATTCATCTGTCTCAGTGCCTGAAGCTGTTCAGCAAGACCAAGGGAAACAACATTAGCCTCTTTATTATTTATAACTCATTTTTTTCCCTGATAACACTGCAATACCATAAACACCGTTTCCATGGAAACTCAAATAAGACAAAATTACCATGGATATTGTTGTTTAGACCTCTAGGAATATAGGTATCTAAAGTTTCAACCTGTCCCTGCATGACAAAGGAGTGCAGAAGTGATTGATCTTTTTAATTACTGGGTAATATTGGCTGAGTTGGGGAGTTTCTTGAATTGCAGTGCAGTGTGTTGCAATCTTGTTATCCAATTACATCTCATGCTTCTCACCACGTTTATTTCCTTTGAAAGCTGTTCTTTAAAAAATGTAATTAGAAGTTCCTTGTGTCTGTTGACTTTGGTGATGTTGAATGGTGCATTACATTTATGTGATATGGGGTAACAGCATTTAAGGATTAGGAAACCAAAAATGTCTTTGTGGGTTTTGTAATGGAGATGGATAAACCTGAGGCTGTGTGAGAAATTAAATACAAAATTAAGTGATCTGAACTGCAAAGCCCATCCACAGATTACTTAAGGCATGGCTGAAAAGAGAAATATTTCCTTTGAGTTAACAGCTGGCTGGAAAAGTGAAGACCCTAATTTAAACTTCAAAGGCCAGTTACACCCAGTTGAATGACCTAACCAAACCATAGACTCGATAATTCTATAGAAGAATCTGAAAATATAAAAATGGGCCAAAGAAACAACTTTAGCAATACCATAGGGATAGGTATTACTAGCCTAGTAGTAGGTAAGGAGTTCTTCTCTTATTTCATGCAGAATGTTACACAACTTCAAAAATTCTTTTTTTCTTTTCCAGTTATGTGAGAACAAAATTTCTACAGAACTTGGTGATCCACTCAATCCCATTATGTGGATAAAAAGGGGTGTCTATCTATTATTTCTCCTGGTAAGAGTCTTAGTGCCCTTTAGTAAGTAAAGCAAACAAGCTTTGGTTCAATAAAGCAGAGCTTGAAGAAGCATGTCTGTCTCATTTGGTGGATTAGACACCTAAGAGGTGTTAACTGGTGCTGCACTGGACCAGTAATTATTTATGCAAGGTGGAATTTTATTAAAAAGGGAAACTCAGAACAAGTCCTCTCACCTGTCAATAACAAGCACGGTGTTCTGAGCACTGCTCTGTGAAACAAAGTGAAAACCATTCTGCAGAGATGAATTAAAGGAAAGTTCCTTGGTGAAGTGGCAAAAGAGAGCTGAGTCATTTTGATGAAAGTCTGGGACAGAGCTAGGGAATTAAAGCAGCAGCTTTTTAATCGAGTCCATACTTTCCTTAATTTTCTTACCAAGTGCTTAGAACTGAAATATTTGATCTTGTGGTTTAATGGAAAATTTCAGACTTGAACAGAATTTTTAACTCTGTTTTTTTTCAAGAATTTGGATTTGTTTGTTTTCATCTGAGCCAAATCTATTTTGCAATCAGTTGCTTTGCAAGCGTATCAGTTATTGACAATGCTGATCTGCTGAACGACGCCATGAATATTTCTGCTTCTCAGCCAGAATGGATAATGTTTCCTGCTCAAGGAAAATGGAATAGCTCTTCTCTCCTTGGAGTAGAAAGCTGTCTTCTTTTTCGCACCTCAGTAAAGGCATCTCTTGAGTTAAAAAGTCTTTTTTGCAAGACAGCACAAGAGAACTTCATTAGGTTTGTGGCTGGGCTAGTAAAATATTTTTTGTCTACAATAACAAGATCCAGTCAAATTATTGCTCTATTCTAATACCACGCTACAGCTTTATGTTGGCAAAGAACGGATATATATTTTTTTTCTCTTCAGAACCAAATAGCAAAAGAGGGCTTTACCCATCTGAACAATTTTTGGTTCTTATTGTGCTCTTACGATTTGCTGCATTTCACTTTAGATATGCTTATTTCCTCTGTTTTATGCAATGTGCTTCCCATTCTTTTTTGTGTTTTGAACCAATTCCCTATAGAACCAAGGCTGAGATACAGTTGGATCCTCATTGGATTGGCAAATATTTTACAGGACTTAGGGGGACTTGTGCCTTTCTAGAATAGCAGTTAAGTCTGTGGTGTTTGCTCAAAGAAGAAAAGTAACAAATCTATGGATTGTAATGTCCTGTGATAAACTCAAAATTATCTATTTATTGTAGATAAAGCCTGCAGCACTTCAGAGGCTTGGGAAGGACTCCTGGAAATACATGTGTAATTCCTGCATTGGATCTGCTCTGAACTAGTGAACAAGTGTGCCTGGGACTCTTCTCTGACACCAGTGCCCAGTGGCATGCAAACATTTCTGTTCACACTTTGTGAGCCTTTCAGCTGCCTTGAAAAGGTAGCTACACACAAGCTGTTCATGGACAGTGTGTGAAGGTGTGTGTTGTCTCCCCAGCTGTGCCCATGAACAGGTTGGCAGACTGCTGACCAGGACAGCCCAAAGCGATGCCAGGGGCTGTTATTATAATTGAGATGATTTTGTTCAGCTTCCCAGAAGTATGTCTTCTAACTGTATTGCTTAGTGGTGTACACATATATATAGCCTGTGACTTCACCAGTCCATTTCTATGTTCAATCAGAAAATAATTCAGGAGGAAAGGAACTTCTGGAGCCCATGTGGTCTGATCCCCTGCTCAAAGCAGAGTCACTTTCTTGATTAGAACACTGAGCTTCAAGCCTTCTCCATCCAACTACTGAAACTTTCTGAGGATGGAGAAATATGCCTGGACAGTCTGTTCCAGTGCTTGGTCACTCACTTAGAACATCTTTGTCCAAGAAGGTATGAGTCACATCTCACTGATAAGCATCCTAGTGACTCTTAAAGATGTCCCTCTGCAGGCAACATATTCATACAAGTTATTGCCTGGATTTTGTAGTGTGCAGGCACAGGTGTGAGTTGCTGCATGTTCCTTTTATCCTCTGTTAAGTGACACAATGGAATGGGCTCTGTGTGTGCTCTCAGACCAGCCCAGCATGTAGGTTAGACTCAAGAGGACTAAACTCCCCTGAAGGTGTATTGTGCAGTGGTGAAGAAAGCCAAGAGCTCGAGACTCCCAGCCCCTTTTGCTTCCTTCTAGTGCCCCATTTTTGTCTTTTTTTCCTCCCTTGTAGTCCTTTGTGTTGCATATTTTCAGTAATTTTTGGCTTCTCAGGTGTGGGAAAGAGATTTGCTATGGCTTAGAGGAAAGAGGTCCGTCTGAAACAACCAGCCTGACTAAGAAATGAAGCAAAGTGGATGTGGGTCTGTGTATTGTGTTTGTTTGGCCAGGTTTTGGTAGTGGGGGTGCTACAGGGGTGGCTTTTGTGAGAAACTGCCAGAAGCTCCCCCATGTTTGGCAGAGCCAATCCCTGGTGGCTCCAAGACCGCTGGCCAAGTCTGGGCCAATTAGAAATAATGGTAAATCTGTGAGAACAGATTTAAGAAGGGGAAAAAAAAGTTATTGCACAGATGTAATTGCAACCAGAGAAGAGCAGAGTGAGAACTTGTCAGAGGAACAGCTCTGCAGCCATCAAGGTCAGTGCAGAAGGAGGGGCAGGAGGTGTTTGAGATGCTGGAGCTGAGATTCTCCTGTAGCCTGTGGTGAAAACATGTGAGACAGGCTGTGTCCCTGCAGGCCATGGAGGGCACAGGGATGTAGAGATCCACCTGCAGCCCATGGAGAAGACCCATATCAGAGCAGGGGCTGACTGAGAAGAGGCTGTGAAACCATGGGAAGCCCACGCTGGAACAGGGTCCTGGCAGGGACCTGCAGACCCACGGAGAGAGGAGCCCATGCTGGAGCAGGTTTCCTGGTAGGACTCATGACCCTGTGGGGGGCCCACACTGGAGCAGGATGTGCCTGGAAGACTGCATCCCATGGAAGAGTGACCCACGTTGCAGCAGTTTGTGAAGAACTGTTTCCTGTGGGAGGGACCCCACGGTGCAGCAGGAAAAGGATTCTTCTCTCTGAGTAGCAACAGAAAAAAGATGTGATGAACTGACCATAACCCCCTTTCCCTGTCTCCCTATGCCACTAGTGGGGAGGAGGTAAAGCTTGGGGAGGATGTAGGGGTGAGGGGAAGGTGTCTTTAAGATTTATTTTACTTCTCATCCTGCTCAGATTTTGTTAGTGATAAATTCAGTTAACATCCCCAAGCTGAGTCTGTTTTGCCCGTGATGGTATTTGGTGAGTGATTTCTCCCAGACCTTATCTCAGCCCTTGAACGCTTGATTATATTTTCTCTCTCCTGTCCACTTGTGGAGGGGAGTGATAAAATGGCTTTGGTGGGTGCCTGGCATCCAGTCAGGGTCAGCATTGCAGCCTGCAACAGCATCAGGGAGAGCAGTCTCTGCAGGGAGCGCTTCCTGCTCATCTGATCACCTGCAGCAAGTCATTTCAGCAAGCCTCGACTTCCATGTGCTTGGATGTCATCTCGCTACCACATCGTGAGCTGGCTGCCTCCATGGTGTCTGCCATAACATTCTGTGAAAACATACCATTCCTGGCTATTCTTTCCTTAGCAAATGTTAGCGTGGCTTTGCCTGTCATTTCCTCTAGAGGAAGGAATTTCACAGATATCAGACTGTGCTATGGAACTGATTGCATTCTTTTCAGCAAGCCAGGGCAGGGGATTTTAATCACTAATTAATTTAATTACACTGGAGAACAGACTAGCAATGGAGATGTTAGCACAGCCTCTAGGTTTCAGCTGTAACAAATTCCTCTAATTCCTCACTCTACAGGTGACAACCATCCCCATGTCAGCAGCTCTGGCATGGCTCTGAAGGTGGCAGGGAAGGGTGGGGAGGTGGGACTGGCGCATGAGGCCAGGGACACCAGGATCAGGCAGGGCCCAGGCTCAGCGTGGCACACACTAGAATGTGTCACTCAGTGCCAGGTCCCCATGCCCACGGTGCCATTGGGGCTTGACATGGCCTTGAAGGGCTACTCTCCATTCACCACTTTCTTCAGTGATCTCCTTCTCTGCCCTAGGTCTCCTCACAAGTACGCGCAGCCAAGCCACCCCTAAAGTGTGACATGTCCATAGAAACTAAAAGGAAACAAAAGCAAAACTCTGACACCAACCTGTGTGTTTGTGAAACACCAGCTTGTCTTCACTGTCTTTGTCACGCATTGCACTCCTGCCCTCTCAGCTCAGTTGTCTTTAAATATCAGTAGCAGTTTCTTTGAGTTCATGCTAATATAGTTTAAAATATCTCTGTGGAAAGAATTTAGATGATTTTTCTCATCTACAGACAAGGTCTAAGACTAGCTCTGGTTTTTGTTTTTATGCTTTCTCTTTGACAGCATAACAAAACTTTATGTTACAAGATTTATCATATCGGAGATCACGATTTCTCGGTGTGTTAGCCTTTCTTATCCAGATTAAAAAAAATACTTTGTGATTAGGGACTGCTTTGTGTTCTAAAAATTACTTTTCAGTTGTACTGTGTACCCTCTAATTTGGGAAATTTCAATACTTTGGTATTTAGATATGCTGAATGGTGTGATGGCAGGATGAGAGGAAATGACCTCAAGCCACATCAAGGGGAGTTTAGACTGGATATTGGGAAAAATTTCTTCACTGAATGGGTGGTCAAGCATTGAAATAGGTTGCCTAGGGAAGTGGTGGAATCACCATCCCTGGAAATGATGAAAAGGCATTTGGATGTGGTGCACAGGGTTTAGTAGTGAACAAGGTTGTGCTGGTTTATCAGTTGGACTCAATGATCTCACAGATCTTTTCCAACCTTAATGGTTCTATTATTCTCTTATTTCCTGTGGGATGATGAAGATGAGGGTGGGAAAATAAAAATCTTAAAGGAATATTGTGAGATATTTAAAGCTTCACTGAGAAAACAAAATAGAAATTATTTCCCATAGCATTGCTTAATCCTGGAAATTTTACAGACTTCTGGGACAGTTGTGACTAACCATTTGGTTTATTATGATTTCTTTAGTGACAACATGGTGCCATGACATAGACAAAACAGTATATAACTTTCAATGAAAATGCTTCTGATTAATTTGGTGCAGCCTTTTATAAAACTCTCAGTATGTAATGATTTTTCAAGTCACTAAATTTTTTCATAGCTTTCTAATCATAGATGATTTTCTCAGAAATAATTCTATGGCTGTGTGAATGAATCAGAGTATGATGGGTATAGGACCTTGAGATTATTAAAAACACAGTTCCATTGTTTTCCAAATGTGATTGAAAGTGATATTTTCTTTACTTCTGAATAAATTTTGTCTCACCTGTCTTTTGCCTCTGCCTACTACTACTTTTCTGAGACCTGAAATGGGTTTTTGAGATGTTTTGTCTATGAAAAAGAAATGAGCTTTATATTCAGGTCAGCACTGCGGTCGGAGAAAAACCATCCTGAGATTATTATTTTTCCATAATTGCCTCTTGCTTGGTTGTTTTTGAACAGCTTTCCTCCCAATTCCCTCTTATTCAGGATGCTTGAGGTGGAAAAATGTCCCTTAAATTCTGTGTGTGGCATGCACCCCGCTTCATCTCATTCTACCAAGTGTGATAGCTTGAGTGTGAGGAGGGACTGATTCAGCTGCCTTGCATTGCCTTGCATACATGATCACTGCTGGCCTGTGTGTTTAGTGTGAGCTGAGCTCCAGGAGGCTGGGCAATGCTGCTATTGCCTGCTGCCTGTTGTAAAGCTCTAGTAGTTAGTGTGTATAGTGAATGCGAAGCCTCCCCGGGTCAGTGACCACTAAAGCACCTAGGGTAGAAGCACATCTCATATGAGGCTGTGTAAAAGGCAATGATGTTTTTACCTAGGGTCTGTGGATCCCTGGAGGTGTGTGAAAAACTGCAGAGGAATGTGTAAATTCAGAGCACATACAATAATGCCAGTTCCAGAAAATGCGCAGGGCTACAGTTTCTGGGCAGGTAGAAAATCACTGAAATAGTCTGTGTTTGGAAAAGATTTTCCCTCACTACAGGCAGGCAGGTACACTTGTAGGATTCTTTTGCAGGAAATTCTTCAGCAATCCTTCAGCCTGTCTCACCCTCTGAGTATTCTGTGGGAGGCAAACATGAAAAGGACCAGAAAAAGACAATGTGGTAAAGAACAAGTGGAAATCTTTGTTAAAAATGGAAATGTACATCTTGTTGATCTATGCTCTTTCAGGGTACGTTTAGAGATGTCTGATCATTCGAACTTCAAGAGAGCACCATTTAGAATAAACCATGTTTTATATTCATTATCATGACAAATCTCCTCCCCCTCTGCTTCCCCTGTTGAGGCTGCATGTACTTTGTTTAATAATAGAAATTCTGATAGGTTTTCTAGGAGAACAAAACCTCAGAGAGCACAGTTCAATTCATAGTTACAACTGCTGCCTACACATGGTGCTTTTTATTAATTTTTGAAGCAGCAGTCAATTATTGAGTCCTCAGATTTTTTTTCCTTCTGTGTTGAAGGGCCACTGGAAGGCAGTACTTTAAGCATCCCCTCTAACAATAAAGATATCTGAACTCTCCATCAGAAGGATTCTGTATCCAATTATTTGCAAGCTCCTTGCAGATATGATTCTATGGACTAAATGGAAAGCATACTTCAGTCATTCTCTACACTGATAGTAATTTAATAAAAATAAAAAGCTATTGATTTTTTTTTTGTTAGCTGTGTTAAAAGACCACTGTAATCTTGGCTTCACTCTGCTGTTGGCAGAGCATTTGCCAGCAAGTAGATTTTTTACTTTTCCTGGGGCACAATTTATTAAATGCTATCTTAATGTGTACAGATCATTAGCTTAGCTGAAGTGGGGGAAGATTTATAATAACTTCCTGTTATTTAACTTAGTCAATTCAGATGTTAGAAGCATTTGCAGAGATTTATCTCCTGTAGTTTGTAATTTTGTTTCTTCCATTTCTTAAGCCAAATGTGCCTCTGAGCTTACTGAGACAGCACTTACTGGGCAGGATCTACTTTCGATGGAGATAGAAAAAACCATTATATTTGCTGACTCTTATTGAAATAAATACTCTGGAATGACAGAGAAATGTCACTTAAGCTGTTCAGTAAACCTCAGCTTGAGTAAGGAGTTAAATCAGTAAAGGTGGACTCATGTAAAATGATTTATTTGTCTAAAAGAGTTGATCTATTCTAAATTAAAGTGTTCAGGCATACACCTTCTCAAAAAACTTTTAATATAATCTATTCCCTTTGGAAGTTGCTCTTCATCAACATTGACCATAGTTAGAGTCTACACAATTCTTCAAGTGAGTGGTGAATTTCAGGTGTTGAAAAATTAGTTACACACTTTAATTCCATTTTAGGTGCACTTGTATCTCTCTAAAACAATGTTTTCTGTGATACGGAAACATAAGAATTTGAAATCCATTTGTCAAGTATGATTAATCCTGATGCAGTCCTAGAACATTTATGCAGGAGCACGTCTTTGTTCAGGGAAGGGCAATGAAGCTGGTGAAGGGAAATAGAAGGTAAGTTCTGTGTGGAGTGGCTGAGGGAGCTGGGGTTGTTCAGCCTGGAGAAAAGGAGGTTCATGGGTGACCTCGTCACTCTCTACAACCACCTGAAAGGAGGCTGTAGCCAGGTGAGGGTCAAATTCTTCTCCCAGGCAGGTAGTTAAAGTACAAGAGGAGACATATCCAAGCTACACCAGGGGAGATTCAGGCTGTGCATTAGGATGAATTTCTTCACAGAAGGGATTGCCAGACATTGGAATGGACTGCCCAGGAAGTGGTAGATTCACTGTGCCTGGAGGTGTTTAAGGAAAGATTGGATGTGGCACTCAGTGCCATGGTTTAGTTGGCAAGGTGGTGTCCAGTCAAAACTTGATGACTTCAGAGGTCTTTTCCAACCTAATTGATTCTGTGATCTTCACCTCTAACTCTTTAAAAAAGATTTAGAACTGTTTGTTGGGATCAGAGAGTCCACCTTTATTTCCACATATGCTGGTTTTGATTGGGATAGAGTCTATTGTCTTCATAGTAACTAGTAGGGGAGCTATGTTTGTATTTGTGCTGGAAACAATATTGATAATACAAGGATGTTTTTGTTATTACTGGGCAGTGTTTGCACAGAGTCAAGGCCTTTTCTGCTTCTCACACCACGCCACTAGTGAGCAGGCTGGGGGTGCACAGGGGGTTGGGAGGGGATGCAACCAGGACAGATGACCCCAACTACCCAAGGAATATCCCATAACATATGATATCATGCTCAGCATATAGACCTGGGGAAAATGGAGGAAGACAGAGGCATTCAGAGTTCTGATATTTGTCTTCCCAAATCACTATCACATGTGATGGAGCCTGGCTTTCCTGAAGATAGCTGAACACCTGCTTTCCTGGGGGAAGTGGTAAATTAATTCCTTGCTTTCCTTTGCTTGTGTGCATGACTTTTGCTTTACCTATTAAACTGTGTTTGTCTCAACCAAGAGTTCTCACTTTTTATCTTCTGTTTCTCTCCCCCACCCCACTGTGAGGGAGGGAGACAGTGGCTGTGTGAGGCTGAGTTGCTGTCTGGGATTAAACCACAAGAAAAGTTCTATTTGGGATGGCAGCTTCCACTCATCCCAGGCCAGCCTGAGTAGGTAGATACTTCCTGGTTTCTGCAAACTCTAACCCTTTCCCAGTCTCTGCCACCATGCCTAGTAAGCCCTTCTAATTCCCTGAAGACCTCAATCATGGAATCACAGAATGGTTTGACTTGGAAGGGACCTTAAAGATCATCTGGTTCCATGTCATGGACAAGGGAGCCTTCCACTATTCCCGTCATAAAAGGCCTTGTATTTCAAGAACCAGTGGTATGTATGATTTTATTGGCAATGGTATCCAGTCTGAGTTTTCTGAACCATAATTTTAACACTAAGAGTATTTGTTACCAAAGCAACACAATAAGGCTGACTTAAAAAAATTTGATGCACTTCCTTGACAGAATAATTTTGACTGTACATCTCCAGTTACACAGGCAAAGATACTTGGAGTAAAGCCTTGGACTCTAAATTCCCACCTATTTTAGTAGAGCCAGAATTTAATTTTTTGAATTCAAGGGAGGCAATCAAAGTACTTTGGCATTTGTGCCAGCTGAAAATCTGCCTTGGGGTGCTGTAAAATCACGCAGATGTGATAAAAAATGCAAAAGTGATAGTAATACTAGACCACACTTTCATTTATGGTAGGATAAAAATCCTACCATAAATGAAGAAGAAAGGAAGACAAAAACAGCATTTAGATGGATTTCTCAAAACGTAATGTTAGAATTGTGGATAGTGACAAGTCTCAGCATTGCTGTGCCCAGCTCTTGCAGATACAGGGTATGTAGTCACTTCTACTGCTTAGAAAGTGAAGAAACATCCCTGGCTGTAATAGCTGGTTCACAGTTGACAATTCTATCTGTCTTCTGGCCCATGTGTAAGGAAGTACATATACCAGCTTGTTGAGGAACTGTATTGTTCACTGAGGCATAGTGAAATCTCTCAACTGTAACTAAAAATGTGCTAGTAAATCTTGCACAGTATCTATAAAATTACTTCATGTTGATATTGAAGCCAGCAGCAAATGGCAAAGGTCACAACTATGGCATGAGATATGAAGCCAGAGCTTCCAAACTGGGTATATTTCAGTGATGCCAGTGCCCTCACAGGGCAGTTGCAGATGCATCTCACCACTCAGCTCTCCAGAGAGTTTCAAGGAAAGGGAAGGACACTCCTGGCAGCGTTCTTATTAGATACCCACTCCATCTCAAGGACAATGTCAATTGACAATGACAATTGTCAATGTCAGTGACATTGCTCTGAGCAATGTCATTCATAGGTTTGTTTCAGCTAAATACACCAGTATCAGCAAGGAGTCACAGGATATCATAAGCCTTCTGCTGAGGCCCACTGCATGTTGATGATTTTGTGTACACACCCTGACCAGTCAAGGATGGTAGCACATAGTCCTCCAGATGGGAATCACAGAATGGTTGAGGTTGAAAGGGACCTCTAGAGGTCATCTTGACCACCCCCTTGCTCAAGCAGGACCACCTACAGGTGGTTGTTCAGGACCATGCCCAGACTGTATCACCGAGGCTGGAGACTTGACAACTTCTCTGGGCAACTCGTGCCAGTGCCCAGCCACCCTCACAGTAAAAAAAGTGTTTCCTTGACCTTGAGACAAAACCTCCTGTGTTTCAGTTTGTGCCCATTGCCTCTGGTCCTGGCACTGAGCACCTCTTTTCTCTCAGTTTGCTTTCCAGCTGGGTGGTCCCCAGCATACACTGGTGCATGGGATTGTTCCTTATGTGTAGTCTGAAGAATTAACAGGTTTTCACTTCTCCTTGTTGAATTTCATGAGGTGCCCTGAACTCCACCATCTGATGTTTACTGCAGCCAAGCCTGACTTTGACCCTCACATTCCTAACAAGACCCTCACTGGTATGAGATCCAACACAGTGTCTTTCTTCATTGATTCCTCATTTGGAGGAGGATGATATAAAGAACCTCCTGGACTGCTTTTGTCCTGTTCTGTTGTCCTCTAGAAGATCTGGGGTGATTGAAGTCCCCCCTAAGGGCCAGGGCCTGTGAATGTGAGGCTAAATGAATGGCTGGCAGTAGGCTAGCAATTTGTGACTGCCAATGTCCTTTCTGACCATATGTTAGGAAGTGGTATAGGCTCTTAAGGAACAGGACACTTGTTTCAATTGCCTCTTTGTGGTCAGGAAGCATCTGGTCATCTCTAGATGGAAGCTGGCACTGCTACCTTGCTCGTCAGCTGTGGCACAGCAGTGCAGTACTAGAAATCCTGCTGTGACAATTGCTGTGATGAGTTATACAAAACCCTACGTGTCTCGTTAGTCCTGAACTGACACCATCAGTAAGGATCCTAATTCTAGAAGTTTGGCATGCCATTATGACATCCAGTGTTCAGTGCTCTCTGACAGAAGCTATGACTACTGTAATCATGAGGAGTGCCTTTCCATCTTGCACTTGGAAAATCAGTGATCACACTCTAATTTATGCATGCTGATACTGGACACATTTACTGTGCATATTATGTCTGCATGTTCCAGAAGTGGGGTATTTTCAGAAACTTGCAAATGCCCTTTCCCAACCATGTCATATATAACAGTGAAACAAAAGAATGCATATATCTATCAGGGTGCACATGTCCTATGCTGATTCCTGCATCCCCAATGACCAGTGCAGGTAGAGCCCAGTTCCAGCCAGTTATCCCCCTCCTACCAGTGAGGCAGCTGTTATGACACACTGAGGGGAGTCCAAGGCCTGACTGCTATAGGTGTTGCTAGAGATGTCCCACAAGGATCAGATGAACACACTCAAAAAGGTCCAAAGAGATCAATATTTTGTGATCTGACAGTAAAATAGTATGAATGCTAGCCATCAGATCAGGCAGTCTTGGAATTTCTGGGGAAGAAAAATAAACGTGAAAAGTTTTGTATCTGATGCTAAAATAGTAGATACAGTCATTCAATAACATTAAATAACATACTCTGGTTCTCCTACTATCAAACATATACATCATAAGTAGATGACTTTTTACTTCTTGTTGCATTGCCAGTTTTCAGGAAGAAAAACAGAAAAGGCTTTCACAACCTTGTATAGCAATGGTCAAATTATGAATTTCCTAATAAGTTCAGTCAAAACCTTATCACTTTTTGTAGAGCTTTCCTGTTATTATCTCTAAAAGTACACTAAAAATAGTAGGAATTTGTTAGAACATTTCCTACAGCATTTTAAATAGGAAGTGAAGTTTTCTTTCAATTCTTTTGTCTGTTAGCTGTTTACTTTACTGTGGTAGGTTATAGTTTTTATGAATTATGACATATAACCCATTTTCTAAAAATACTTTGGATTTTCCATATAATTTCAGTGTCCCTGGGTAACTGATAGGAAGAAATGGTATAACAGCCTTTTATGTTTTTTGCCTTGCTACTCTGGTAGAAGCTGCTAGACCCATCAAACTGATAATGAGGAATATACCTTCCATCAGCCTATAACCGTGAAAAGAAAACCTTCCCAATTACTGTTCAAATTCACTGCCTTCCTTTGCTTTAACCTAATTTCCTTAGTACTCAGGTCTTTTTCTGGTGTGCAGTGTACTTTTCTAGCACATTCCCAGCTAGGAGGGAGTACCTGTGTGCTCACCCTGTTATTCTTTCTTGTTCAGTGTTTTTCTCAACAATTTTCCTTTGATTGTGGCCAGTAATCAGCCAGCAGCATCCTGCTTAGGTCCATTCCTGTAGTGTTTCCATTACATACACCTGTTATGTTGCAAAAGGACTTCTAGAACAAAAAAAGTTACATTATTCAGGCTTTTTTCAAATTCTACTCAATAGCTGTAAGCAATCACTAGGAGAGTTTGGTACTCAAGTACTTATGAGCCAAATGTAAATGCCGTAGTCTGATAACCAGTCACCAAAAGCCTAATGAAAATATGTAAATAAAATACTTAGTTTCTCTACATGATCTCATTTTTTATTTAAAAATTTATTATTTTTTGGTGAAGATCATTTTTTCACTGTTAATGAAACTGCTTGTGTTCATTTCATACCCTTCTCTTCAGGGTAGGTAGACAGCAACAGAGGCAGATCTGATGAGATTCTTACTTTAGATCTACCTTACTTTAGATCTACCTTACTTTAGATCTCAGAAATGCAGTTAACTAAATTTAAGATAACCCTCCACAGCTCCCATCAAAGTCTTTGGTGAGAAATAAGCATTTCTGGGGCATGACTAATCTGGTTTATTTTAGGCTACTCCTTCAGGATGATGTGAATCATACCTACGTGACTCTTTCTCTGAACTGATTATAAAAGACGCTGATGGTGACCGGGTCAGTCAAATCCCATCTCTCCTGTCCACATTGTACATCATGGGTGATTGATGTGATTGCAATTCACACTAACTCAGCATCTGAACTTGACATTTGACCACTGGTGTCTGAAATCATAAAATCATAGAATCATGGTGTCGTTAAGGTTGGAAAAGGCCTCCAAGGTCATCAAGGCCAACCTTTGACTGAACATCGCCATGTCAACAAAATCATAGCCCTATATGCTACTTCCAGTTGTTTCTTGAGCACCTCTAGGGATGGTGACTACCACACATCCCTGAGCAGTCCATTCAAAGCTTGGCAGCCCTTTCTGTGAAGAAATTCTTCCTGATATTCAACCTGAACCTCCTCTGGCACAGCTTGAGGCTATGGCCTCTCATCTTATCACTGGTTACCTGGGAGAAGAGGCTGACTCCCACATGGCTACAACCTCCTTTCAGAAAGTTGTAGAGAGCAATAAGGTTTCCCCGATAGTCTTTTTCTCCAGGCTGAACAGTCCCAGCTGCCTCAGCTGCTCCTCATATTGTTTAGTCTCCAGACCCTTCACCAGCTGCATTGTCCTTCTCTGGATACACTCCAGCACCTCAATGTCTTTCTTGAAATGTGGACAGGATTCGAGGTGCAGGATTTGAAGTGCAGCCTCACCAGTGCCAAGCCCAGCAGGACAATCACTTCCCTGGTCCGGCTGGTCACACTATTGCTGATCCAGGCCAGGATGCCATTTGTCTTGCTGGCCACCTGGGCACAGCTGGCTCATGTTCATCGGCTGTCCATCAGCACCCCCAGGTCCTTTTCCAGTGGGCCACTCTCCATCCACTGTTCGCCCAGCCTGTAGTACTGCATGGGGCTGTTTGCGACCCAAGTGTAGGACCTGGAACTCACCTTGTTGGACCTCATGCAGCTGACCTCAGCCCATTAATCCATCCAGTTCAGATCCCTCTGCAGATCCTCCTACCCTCCATCAGATCAACACTCCCACCCAGCTTCTTGTAGTCTGGGAACTTGCTGAGGGTGCACATTGATAAAGATATTAAACAGGACTGAAATGAAAGAGCAGAGAAATTTTTGTCAACACAGATGAAACAATTATCTCTCTAACAGGCTGTTATATTTTTAATCATAAGGGAAGAAATTATGTTAAACAAAAAATATATGAACAAATGGGGTAATTATATCTTTAAACAAAAATTATGAGCTTGTTTTGGTACCTTAGGCAGCTATACATTAGTCAGATATCATAGGGAACTGCAAATGATAATTAGCTTGATTATTGAGTCACATATTTGTAGAATTTGTTAGAATTGTAAATGCAATGAATGCTTTCCCTTAAAAAGCATCACAGAATCTTTGACAGATGCAGTGAAAAAAAAAAGGGATTCACTTGAAGGTGCTTGATAGGGATGGTAAGAAAAAGAACACTTCTTGCTAGCCCCAAGGTGGGGTTTGAACTCAGGAAGATATTTCTGGTAAAGTCTGATACATAAAGTTCTGAAACAGTCTTGTTTGGGTTTTTTTTTTTTTTTTTCAGAGATATTTAATGTCTGTTTGAGCTTCAAGAAATCAAGCAGACAGAAAATGCCTGTAGTTCACCTGCTGCTTTTAAGCCTCAATAGATATAAGCATGAATTATATTTTCTTTAGTACAGGCACCCAAGTAGTTTTACCTGCCTCTGGTGTTGAAAGAAAATGTGTAATTGGCATTTCTGTGAAGTAGAATATGTGTGCAATCATGGAGCCTTTTTTTAAATTTTATTTTAGTTTTTTGGAGGGCAAACCATAAGTAGAGGGAGTGGAGGGAGTCTTCCAAATCTTATGTGAATACTACTAGCTCAGAGACTGTTGTGAGTCTTCTGGAAAAACAAAGACCATATCACAAGATTTCACATTGCAGATGACATAAATTATTTCTCAAAATACTTGAAGAATCTTCTGGGGCCAGAGCAGTATGAACTATGCAGGGTTTACTACAAAATCTCCTAGCCCTAGGCACAGAAATACTGCTCAGTTTTCTCAAATATACCCATCTCTACACATAGTCAGGCTGTAGATGTGTCAAATTCATTTGGAAAAGGATCTGTGCCAGTGAAAGTGCCTGTGGTTGTCCCACGTGGACATAAATTCCTGCTCTGGTTCCTGCTCTGCTCAGTGATGAGGGTACAAAACAGAGACACTTCATGAGGTTCTAAACTCTTCCCCACTGGATAAAATATATTTCTTCTGAGAATAACCCTGGTGGGAAAATTAAAAAACCTAAACCTTATTCCCTCAGGACTACTAATACTGTCTTGTCTCCATATAACTTCTCTTGCTCTTGCTTCCTTCTCCACAATCAAATTTTCATTAATTTCTTCAAAGAGAAGACTTTAAAAAGACACTGCAGGCACCCTCTGGACTTTTATGTCTTTATCTTTTTACTACTCCTTTCCATTCGCAAATATAAACCTCTCATTTGTTTTTCTCCATTTTGTTTCTATGTTATCTCCCATGTCTTCAGATGCCTTTCTTGTCCTCTAAGAGCATGAATGTTAGCTGAGAGTATTTCCCCATTTTCCACATTGAAGAAACCCACCCACAAAACTCACCTACCATTCAAACCCCTTTCCAGGTGTTCCTTTTCCTCCATTCCTAAGCTTGTTATGAGTCTAAACTCTTTTCTTCATCCCACCTCCAGTCTCTCCTCTATCCCTGACATATCTCTAAAGCTTCTCTCACCAAGGCCTTTGATGATGGCAGCTGCATCTCAGATCCACAGTCAGCAGATCTTTTGTCAAGCTGCCATGCAGCATGTTTAACCAGGCTTTCTATCTTAATTCTTGCCCTTCCCCAGGGACTCTGCCCTCTCTGAGCTTCTTTCCTATTCTCCAATCATGTGTTTTGGAGACAATTCCTATAACCTTCTCTGGGTTTTCAGTAGCTGTTTTATGACCCTATCAGCATGCACTGTCTTTGAAAAATTTCATCATAAAACAAATGCAGCTCCAGCCCCTAAGAAGACAGACAAACAAATTTTTCTCTTGTGCCAAATCCTGGTTTCTCTCTTTGGTACTTCCTTCTGAGTTTTCAGTGATACACTTTACTTGTCTGTGACTAAAGGCATACTCATTTTCTCAGGGCCACTTGGCAGATTTATGTCCTGTTTGTTCAGCCTTTAGTCAGTGGGGTTATGGCTGATGACTGGAATGCTGCAGCAGTATGACAGTTCAAATAACAAATAAATGTAGTGTTGAAGAAGATGGAAATAAATCAATATTGAAATGAATGGTGCATTACCTGTTAGAACACTTACATAAAGAATATTTATTTGCATTAAAAAAATCTGTATTTGAGTCTATTTTTCCATCTAGTTGAGCCAATGTCTTTAATACTTCCAAAACCAATAGGTTTTGGTGATGTCAAGTGAAAACATTTTATGTAAATATTAACCAACAGTATTGGAGGACATGCATGCTAGGTTTTGAATACAATTTGGAAACTAAACCATTGCCAATAATTTGCTTTCTTTTGGTTTTGCCGCTCTCCTGAAGGATGAGAAGGTCTCTAGATGTAAACTGGAGACATAACATAGGGTTATGGAATCAAGGTGATGCAACAAGGATATGATTGTTCCTTTAGAATTACAATGTTAATAAAGTGATAAATACTCCATTCCCATCTTATTTTTAAACACTAAATTTGAAAACAATGTACTAATAAATAGTAAAGGCTTGAAAAGGAAGTGTGTAGGTCTAACTAAATTTCTATCTAGCTTTTCATTGCAAAGTCAGTAATGTGAAAACATTTGCACACAATCAGGTAATGGTGACAGGATGAAATAGCCTATGAGCTTGCAGTGATCATATTGGGTAAACCATGGCTTTATCTCTCTCTATTGATTCTTCCTCCTTTCATTTACTTGATACTCCATGGAAATCTCCTCATCCAGGCACCTGTATTTTCTTAAGTAGTTACAATCAAGGCTGACAAGTTTATGTCTATATTCATCCACGCAAGAAAGCACTGGAGGAAGATAGGCATTTTTCTATCTTATTCTTCTGTGAGGCTTTATTATTCACCGTGTAAGAACAGCTTCTCTTTGATGTCTCATCTGTAGAAAAATAACACATTTATGCTCATTGCCACCTTTCGATTTCCCATGCATGTTGAAAATATTTGTTGAGTGAAGCAGACCTCCAAGCTGATGGTTTGAAATCAGAACCATAAAATCATTTAGATTGAAAAAGATCTCTTCGATAATAGCTTCTAACTACTAGCCTAGCACTGGCTGCCAAATCCACCACTAAACCATGTCCTCGGTGCCACATCTATCCTTCTTCTAAATACTTCCAGTAATGGTGACTCAACCATTTCGCTGGACAGCCTGTTCTGATGCTTGATAACCCTTTAGTGAAGACATTTTTCCTAATATCCCGTCTGAATTTCTCCTGGTACAACCTGAGGTAGTTTTATCTTGTTCTGTCACTTGTTATTTGAAACCATCTTTCCTACAACCTCCTTTCAAGGAGTTGTAGAGAGTGATAAGGTCTTCCCTGAGCCTTCTTTTCTCCACAGGCTAAACAACCCCCAGCTCCCTCAGCCACTCCACTTCAGACTTGTGCTCCAGACCCTTCCCCAGTTCCATTGCCATTTTCTGGACTTGCTCCAGCACCTCAATGTTTTTCATCTAGTGAGGGGCCCAAAACTGACCACAGCATTTGAGTTGTTGCCTCACCAGTGCTGAGCACAGGGGGCAACCACTGCCCTGGTCCTGCTGGCCACAGTATTGCTGCTCCAGACCAGGATGCCATTGGCCTTCTTGGCCACCTGGGGACATGCTGGCTCATGTTCAGCCAGTTGTCAACCAGGACCCCCCAGTCATTTTTTGCTGAGAAACTTTCCAGCCACTCTTCCCCCTGCCTGAATGCTGTCTGGGGTTCTTGTAAGCCAAGTGCAGGACCTGGCCCATCAACCCAGCCTGTCCGCATCCCTCTGCATATTCTTTCTACCCTCCTGCAGATCAGCATTCCCCTACAACTTGGTGTTGTCTGCCAATAGGTTGAGGGTGCCCTTGATCCTCTCACCTAGTTAATTGATAAAGATTTTAAATAGGACTATCTCTAACAGGCCCTGGGGAACACCACTTGTGACTGGCCACTGACTGGATGTGCCTCCATTCCCCCCTCTCTGGGTCCAGCTGTCCTGCCAGTTTTTAACTCAGGCAAGAGTACACACATCCACACCACTTTGACACTGACACAAGGCAGTTTCTCTTAGGGAATGCTGTGGGAAACAGTGTCAAAGGCTTTACTAAAGTCCTGACAGGCAACATCCACAGATTTTCTTTCATCCATTAAGTATGTCACCTCGTCATAGAAAAAGATCAGGTTAGTAAAGCAGGACCCACCTTTCTTGCTGGCTGGGTCCGATCACCTGATCACCCTATTAAACTGCTAATTCATTAGAAACGTAACAAATCCATTTGGTAGCTGGTGTTTCCTCTGATTATTAATGCTGGTTATAAAAGAAATAGCGCTTATGGTTACTTGCATGTTTCAAAGTAGTTTCAGTAACATACTATATTTGATATCACTCAATGGTGTATACTGTTATTGTCCTTTGAGGCACAGAATATCCTTGTTCCTCTGATTCAAAGTATGCAAAAGCCTTTATCTGGAAGAATCTAATAACTGATGTTTTAAAAAATTCTATTATTTTAAATTAACTTGATGTCATAATTCACTTCTGTATTCAGGGCCAAACCCAATTATTTGTATTAAAATTGCTGGGCCAATGCTCTCAGGGCCAAAATTTCAGGTAGAGTAAATTATGTGGTTTGAAGAAACTGTGGAGATACTTACCATTTGAAGGCCCAGCTTTTGGCTTCCATCTTTTGTAGTCATTGTCTTCTGCGGACTTCCTGAAATTCATGTTTATCAAGAGCTGGTGAGAGATGAAAGCACTCAGAGTATCTTATATCTGTGCTTATAGGGCTTTCCACAGCGTAGTTGGATGTCTATAGTAAATACAATCTTTAGTGCAATAATATCAAACAGTTTGATTAATATTTACAAAAAAGTTAGGCAAAACTTGTAAAATTTTACATATATGTGGCAAGATCTTTCAGACTGTCTCCACTAATGTCAACAAATTGAGGACCATCTGGAGGTCTGAATTCTAGCCTTACATTTAGGTAGAAATGAAAAATAAATCTGCTGCACATAAATTTTGAGCATTGTGTTTCTGAAGTTTCTATGCTTTTCAGGGAGTTGTGTTCCAATCAGTTTGTTAGAGTGATTAATGTAGCAGTTTAAAGCTAGAGGGCACAGAAGAAACATCTTTTTGGCATTTTGCTCTTGACTTGAACCACCAGTTATCTCTCAAGGTCCTAAATGTAGAACAATTTTCTTGTGAAATTGGACAAAATCATAGCAGAATCATCAGACCTCCAATGTGTTGGGGTTTTTTTTGTTTTGTTTTGTTTTTTTGATCTGATAGTGATATTTTGAAGAGCTAGTCACCATAGCAACCAAATAGGTTTTACAGGCTGCAAACAGTTCAATAGTCTGTTGAACTGACAAAATGGCACAGCGCAGACAAAATAGCAAAATGAGTTGTGTGCCTTTTGGGACTGCTACAGGAAGCAATAAGTTCTTTCTGTTTGAGAAAATGTTGACCTTGAATATGATTTTTTTCCCCCCAAATGTGAGTATAAAGTGTGTCTAAACACTAAAACAAATGCTGTCACAAATGGCATTGTAGACAGTATTATGAGTTCTAGTTTTGTAATGCTGCACTCTCTGGCATGGATGTATTTGAATTGCCACAAGGGTGTGTCCAAACCAGGGGTTGGGGGGTGGAAGAGGGCCAGCACAAGGACAGGTTTCTGTCCCCCTGGCAGTGGCACTGCAAGCAGGGTGCCTTGGGGGCTGACTCTGGGTCATGCTGGTGAGCTCAGTACATGACAGAGCACCGTGAGCCGGGCACAAGGTAGCTTGGGTACAGTCATAGGGCCAGGAGAGGGGCACTATGGCAACCTTGAGGTCCTCAGTCGCTCGAGTGGGGGATCAGGGATTGAGGACAGCCACTGACACAGCTCCTGAAAGGCTAAGTTAAGGACATCCACCCCCTCTTGTGCTTCTTGGTTGACTGTTACCGGAGGAGCTGGGTAAATTTTTTTTTTCTCTACAATACTTTCAACTGTGTTACGAATGTAGGTGATCAATTAAAAACCTGCCTCCTTGAGTGAGCATGATCCTGGGATTTTCTGGTCTGCAAATCTCTGTGATTGCTTTTTTTACTTGACTGTCAGTATTTCAGGGAAGGTCATAAGTCTAGCTATACTTTTTTCCAATTCTTTGTCCTGACATATTATTTTTTTTTCTAATCTCCTAGCTGAAATCCAGTAGTTTCACCATATTTCTCTTTTTCCTTCTGGGAGATTAACCCCTTCTTTCTGATTCTGGCTGTCAATGAAGGTTGTCCTGGGAGTGTAGAGGAGGGTTCAAGTGCTAGTCTGCTGAGTATACCCAGGTTCCAGAGAATTAGCCTGTGGTAAATAGAGTGTTGCAATCAGAAGATTTGTAATAAAAATCTGTTGAGTCCATTGCTTTTATCCCCATAGTGAAACTTTCTTTCTTTCTATATCTTAAGTTTAGGCTTGCATCCACTTCTAGACTGCAGAAACCTAAAGGGAGGTGGAAGTGGAAGGAAATTCATATCACACCTACATCATCAACTAATCCTTGATTAATCCTTAATTGAGCTTTTCTCAAGTCCACTCTTCCTCTGTACACAATTGTACTTGGAAGCATTCATGGAGAGGCAGGTTTAGATTGAGTTCTGAAACATTCTTTAGGGGAAGAGACAGAGAGTCTCACCAGATTCTTGTTCACATGTGATGAGTAGACAAGACCTGGTTTGGTTGAAGAGGTGAAAGCCTGGCTTACCAGCAGGTATTCTGAGCCCAGCTCACCTTCATCTTGTTAGGGATGCAGTAGACTCAAATTCAAGCTGGAAAATACTCAACAGCCTAAAAAGTGGCCAGGCAACGTGACTGGCATGCTTACATATTTTTCTGAAACTCTTTTTTGTGTTTCATGGCAGATGGAGCTGGGATTTTCCAGTTTCCTGTAAGGGGGAGGTCTCTGGGGCAAGAAGAAAAAGCCTAGTGAATTCTAGCATTTTGGAACAAGGATAAGACCTGCAGTAAAACAGTCAAAACAGAGGTATCCAGGCAAAGAACTGACCACTTATTACCACTTCTCTATCATTTACTTTCTTGAAAGCAAGAAGGATGTACAGGAGAAAAAAAGAAGCAAGGATAGGTGTCATTTATACATCACTAAGAAATTCTGATCTAAGATGGTAGGTTAGGGAAGTACTTAAAGTTAGAGGAATACAGAGTCTTAATCCCACTATTTCCTCATGAGTTCTTAGATTCATCAGTTAATTAAAGTAGGAGATTGAAACAATCTGTGTTTATTTTTGTGTGTCCATAGCTTTATATTTGGAGTTGGCCAAATAGCAGAAAACAGTTGATAGGTAACTCAGTCATTAAATTATAGAACAAAAGCGTTTTAAGCATACATATTATATTACAGAAATAGTTAAAAATGCCTTTCTTTTTATCCAGCCCCATTGTATGCTTATGTGTGTGTATATAGAGATATCTACACACACACACATACACACACACCTTCAGATAACTTTGCTAGAATTCAAGTTCCTCAAGCCGAATGACTCTGTCTCCATAAAGCCTCCACAGGTCTGTGCTCAGTAACTTTCCTTTCCTCCCTGCATCCCACAACCTGTGCTTCCCCAATGGTGCATCTCCACTCCAATCTCCAGACAAAAGTGTACTTAGAAAACCTGTAAAATCTTGAAAAAAAATTGAGCTGGGGCACTGTTGTGGTTTGACTCTGGCCAAATACCAGGCACCCACAAGCCACTCACTTGGTCTCTCCTGGCACAGCTGGGCAGAGGAGAGGAAAAGAGTTTATGAAGGGGTCATGAGTTGAGATTGGAAAGCACTGGGAAAAAAAAACTCCAAGGGAAAAACAGGCTCAACTTAGAAGTGCAAATTGAATCTATTACTAACAAAGTCAGAGGAGGATAATGAGAAGTAAAATAAGCCCTTAAAGACTTTTTCTTTTCACCAACCCCTCCCTCCTTCCCACAGACAGCAGAGGGGGACAAGGCATGGGGGTTTTGGTCAGTTCGTCACCAGGATCTTCTTCCACTGCTCAGGGAGAGGAGTCCTTCCCCTGCATTGCTGTGGGGTCCCTCCTCCTCCAGCATGGTCCAATCTCATGAGCAGCAGTTCTCCCAAAACTGCTGCAATGGGAGTTCCTCCCATGAGCAGATATTCCCCTCAAAACTGCTGGGGCATGGGTCACTGTTTCACGGGGTGCAGTCCTCTGAGGCCAGGCTGTTCCATCTCGGGAACAAGGCCTTTCTCCCCACTGGGACTCCCACTGGATCACAGCCTCCTTCAGGCATCCATGCTTTCTGTCGTGGGCAGCTCCCCACGGGCTGTGAGTGGATCTCTACATCCCCTGTGGAGCCCCTGGGCTGCAGGGGGACAACCTGCTTCATTATGGTCCTTACCACAGATTGCAAAGGAATCCTGGCTCCAGCACCTGGAACACCTCTTCCCCCTCCTTCTCCACTGACCTTGATGTCTCTATGTTGTTTTCCCTCACATGTTCTCACCTCCTCCTCTTCTCTGGCTAGCAAAAACTGTGTGCAATTTTTTTCTGATTTTCTTCTTAAATATGTTATCACAGAGGCATAACCTACATCTCTAATTGGCTCAGACTTGGCCAGCAGCATGTCCATCATCTTCCAAGCCATCAGAGATTGGCTCTGCTGGACATGGTGGAAGCTTCCAACAACTTCTCACAGAAGCCACCTCTGTGGCCGCCCTGCTACCAAAAACCAGGCCATGCAAAACCAACACGGGCACACACTTGAGACCCGTGTTAACAACATGACATGGCAGCAAATGCAATATATGCAAGTAAGTTCCTGTTGCACCACAATCCTTTTGTACTTTTCTGCTCCTTTAGCTTCAACTCTGTCTGCAATGTCTTTATAGCAGTCTTTCCCAAGCAGCCTGCTCCTTACAGAAAACTGTCCTGATAGGTCAATTACCTGTCACCTATTCATAATCAGTTCTTGAGGTTACAACAAATGCCTGCAAGCATACGGAGAGTGCACATGGGTATAAACAGAGGTGGGTGGTGCCAGTCACTGACAGGGCAATACGTCTCTCTGGTCTGTGTCAGCAGATGGATCATTCATTACAACCTGAAGAAACTCCTGCAAAACTGTGTGGAGCAAACTGAGGGTGTAAGAACGTGAATGAATGCAACAGTATCAGACAGACAAATTGATTTCTCAGATTTTTTTTTTATTTTATTTTAGTATTAAAAGAGCAGATGGCTATATTTATCTTGTTTATAGTATGCTGCAAACATTTTTCTTCCAATGTGTTCTGGCTTCTCTGTCAATACCAACAGGCAGTACAAATCACCTCACTTGACTTTGAACCCATAACAGTTAGATAGGAATTTAAGCTGGCTGGAGATCAGGCTTGGCTGCTATGGACACACTAAGTGCATCTGCAGAGGAAGCTTAATTTTGCCTTTTCCGGATACCTATCTTAAAAAGGGAGGGATTGCTATACTGAATCAACTCTTTGCTCAGTATATAGGGAATCTAAGCTTTGGCTTAAGGTGATATGACTAAGTTTTAGAGGACTGATTATAGAGAAGAGGAACCTTGTCTTAGTAATCCATGTGAAGTCTCGCATGCATTGCTGTTCTTATATATAGATTGCAGTTGGCAAGGGCAGAGCTTATCTGTTCTGTTTCTTTTAAAAAGGATGTGGGTATCTGATTAATTTTGAGAATCAAAAAGACTTCCTGTCCTGGAGGTGATGGTCCATTATAATCCTTGTAAGAAAGGCACTCAGGCTCCAAAAGGCATCATTTAAAATGTTATTTATTAGCACTAACACTGAAAGATAAAGTAGTATCGATAATCTTACATCCCTTTTGATGGCAGAAATCACAGTTTTTGTAACATTGAAGGGGCCTCTGATCCATGCAGTGCAGACCTTGCTCATGGAAGTGGTTGGCCCATTTTGATAATTTGAACTATTGTAGAATTTTCTTGCAAGAAAATGGCTCTATTAATAATTTCTGCTGCCAAACTTGGGAATTCCTTGCTATACTTTTAGATAAAGGTGGGGTTAGGTTGGTGGTCTAATCTCTGGTACTGGGTGGGAGCTGCCTGCAGGCTGCTCTGTTACAGCAAACTGGCTGAGTTTATCCTGCATCCAAGAACTTTGTGCCACACAACGCTGTCTGAAGGCCAGGCTGGGCTTGCAGAACACCACTGCACAGCACAGCATGGTCCTGGACTGCTCAGGTTAACTGCTGTGCAGATTGCTGTCTCCTCAATGTACAGTGGTCTTCAGTCAGGACCCCTGTAATATCTTCAAATATCTTCAGAACATCTGTAGACCTCATGCAAACAGCATCTGTATCTGTTGTTTTTTTTTTTTTTTTTTTTTTTTTTTTTTTTTTTTGGTTTTTTTTGGAAGCTTTGTAAAGCTTCTTAACTGTGCATGTATGTTATTTTGGGGCATTTCTGCTAGATGTACTTGTTCCCCTACTGTACATCCTGGGATTTTTACCCAACAGCTGCTCTTCTGCAACAAATTGGTGCACATTAAACTTCGGAGGCCTTAGCAAAACCTCACACATGATGCCTCTGTGAAAGAAGCTTAAAATATTGCAATATCATATTAGCAGCTGGGACAGATGCACAGAGCAGTGATCCAGACTGGTTGTTTTAGCCCAGCATAGTACACTCTAAGATAACATTCGTTCGAAGATAACCTTTATGTCCGACTTACTGTTAGGAAATTTTGCACTGAGATGTGTGCACTTGTTTTTATTAGAATCCCAGGGTGACTTTTTGATCAAGTTGACATCTGCTCCTGGAAGGCAGGTTCCATTTAAGATGCTTTTGTATCTCAGTCTCTCCCAAATACAGATATGCACCCTTAGAGGTTGTGAGTGAATGGCTTTGGGACTTTTGAAATGCTAGTTTTGCAGCTCACTAATTCAATTAACAAATAGATTTTTTTCCCAGTGAAAGATCAGATATCATTAATGTACGTGGTAGTATTTGTATCATGGCAGATACTATACAAAAATACAGGTATTCACTGCTCTGAAGAATACCCAAAGGCCTGGGCATCATTTGCCCTTACAGCTTGTTGATGGCTTCTCATCTGGTAGGTATTTTTTCCTTGTCTTCAGAGCCTTTATTTTACCTTGGTAATAAATTTTTCCTTGAAACCTTATGCTGAGGTGTATGCATTCAGTCTCTTATAGGGCTAAACAGAAAGGACGAATGGTTTTAGGGTTGCTCAAAGACAGCTTGACAATGACTATACAGGGAAACATTAGAGAGAATGCCAAATTTTTTGTTTCAGGCAAGATGATTCTTTTCTCTTTACTTTCAGCCATCCCAGTCTTGAGCTAATAAAGCTCATCTCCCCAAAGTCACTTATTAGTTTCTAATTTTAATGCTTAGCAGAATCTCAGCTATATTCAATCCTCTCTATGCTTTACCCCTGCAGTCGACTATTTCCTCCTGCTTTTCCTCTACAGTTATCAAATTACATTTTTTTATATATAGTTCCCATTTTTTCCTAGCCCTTGTGTCCAGACAGACCAACTTCCTCTTCATACTTGGCTGATGAGTTTCTTGCTACACTGATTCTATCTGATCAGACAGTCATGAATTTTTTGTTGTTTAAGGAATATTCAAAATTTTCACAAGGCTGCTTTTAAAGTGTTTCTAGTCCCTCAAGCTTTCTTTTAAAAGATCAAGGTCCTTCAATTTTGTATCTGTCTGTTTTCCATACAAGTTGCTTTCAAAGGTCTTTTGTTTCTATTAATTTTGATTAAGAAATAATAATTTTCAACTGTAAATTGAGTACATGCTCAAATTACTGAAGGAACCATTTTTTTTTTCCCCCTTAAAGCATGTATCTAAGCCATTTATGCTCTCATTCCTTCTGTTGTGAAGGACAAGACAGAAGCCCACAGTTTGGCTTTGCTGTAGTTTGCACCTAACTTTAAAATGTTGATTAAGTGTATGACAGGTTGATTGAACCTTGATCTGGTCACTACAGTCCATTAGTCAGAGTCCTTGTCTTTTATCGCTCTCAGCTGTAGGCTTGGTCTAGATAAACACCACGCGCTGCTCCTGGAAAACAGCTAAATACAAACTTGGTCTGAGAAGAGGAGCCACTTAAATAATTTAATATCTAACAGATGGATTTCCTTAAATACAGAGGTCATCATGATTCTATGGACAACGCCTTTTAGAACTGGGGAAGGGTCTGTGAAAAAGAAACACTGGGAGTTTCTTTGGCTCTAGGATATTGAGAGCAGTTTGGCAATTATGATTTGTAAGTATTAAGAAATTGGAGATATTTTCTTCTTGAATTTGAAGTTCCCAAAACTTCAATCAGCTGTGACTGAGATTTTGGACGGAAAGATTATAGTAATTACAAGTGACATACTTGTTTATCCTTTTAACATAAGCAGAAAAAGGGTGTTAAGTGATTGGAATAATTCAGATGGAATGAGGAAAAATGTTTTATATAATGAAGAATGAATTTGCTACTCCAAGGACTAGCATTAATTATGGAAAATTTTTGGTATTTGTGTACCATGCAAATTTACAAGGGTACTTACAAATACATGCACTCGAGTACTTTGCATAATAATAATGGCTGCAAACTAATAGGAATAAACTTAAGTCAGACATTAAACCTACCAAAACACTTAAAGTAAATCTCAACAAAAATAAGTCTCACCATTATCACCTGTGCTAGGGTTTAATAAAATAAAACTAGATTTGTGTAATAGTATTTTTATTTTGCATACTGGAAAACCATATTCTGACAAGAGTCAATTTGACTGACTCTGTGATAACAGGAAGAAATGTGCTATCAAAAGGAGCTTCCTCCCACCAGACCTGGTGCACTGAAGTTCAAATATGTGTTGCTAAGTTTATGGATGGCAGTTTTTGACAGAGCTTTCCATTTTTTGAAACTGTTCATTAATGACACACAATGCCTACATAATTTTTCAAATACTGAGCAAATTTTAAAATATTGAGCAAACTCAGATACATAAACATCTTAGGTCTTGTTTTTACCTTACAAAGAAATTGCTAGGAAAATGCTAGAATTAGTTAAAATGACCACTTTTTCCAATACTTGTCTCTATGTACATTTCTTAGATACCCACAGATTTCTGGAAATTACATGGTTGTTATGGATTTTTAGGAAGAGACAGCTACTACATCTCCCCAGCTAGCTCACATTGCACTGTGTACCTGGGTGTCTTAAATATCTTAAATATTACCATCTCTGATGGTAATACTCTCATTTTCTCAGGGGTATCTTTCTGTTACTGCAATTCCACGGTTTTCATATTGCTGTACCTCAGTCTATGCAAATCTGATTGCTGGATCAGGTCCTTCCATTGTGTAGGTTTGATTTCACACATCTGGATCTGCCTGTACTGAAATATATAAAATCTTTTCCTTGGAGAGTAATAAATGACTTTAACTCAGCATGGTGAAGGAATAGAAATTTCTTTTCCTTCCTCCTACTTACTGCTGTGGCTTATTTGGAAAGGCAGAACTCACAGAGATCTTATTTCAACTGTTTTAAACTTTTTCTACGATACATGTCATTAACTTGTGTTATTGGTTTTTTTGCCTTCTTTCTATTTATTATGAGGGTCTGGCCTCAGTATGAACCTTGAGAGATTGCCATCCAGGAGCATTAAAGAGATTTAAATCCCTTAATGTTCAATGCTTTGAAAACTATTTTATGATATGCCAATTAAAGGTGACATGCTGCAATTCCTCAATTGTGAGTGGCTGCCTAAAGTAACAGGATCCCACAGAGTACATTACAGATATGGCTCAAGAGAAAATTGGCAGTATGTCATATTTCTCCTCTTGCCCTTTCCTCATTCCCTGAAAAATGCAACTTTAAAAAGATAAGGAATTCAATACAGATTATTGCTGGGTTGAAAGATGCCATTTTTGTTGGAGGAGAGAAAGTTATAAGAGTTTTAGAAGAAAACAATAGCAATCCGAAGTGGGTAATTCCTGGTACAGGAAATGTAACTCCTGGGGACATGGAGCTCTCCCTTCATAAATATTTTCCAGAGAAAGGTATAGAAAGCTATAAACTTGGGCATTACTACTAGAAATTATCAGTCTTAATGTTAAGGTGTCTTTTCTGACCTGTCTTTATGGTCTACTTCAGCTGTTTGCAGCTCTGACCACTCCATAATCACTCTGGGAGAAGTGGACGGCAACTACCACATTTGGGGAAAAAAAGAAAACAGAACAGCTTTGGCACACTTGCTACCTTGCTCTCTACACTTTTGAGAATCCATTAATGCTTCTTCTGTACCACTCGACCCCCTACTCTGATTAAATGAAATAAAATTATGAAGGAAAATGTATTCTGGGCAAACCTGAAGCCAAATCTACCCTTAGTGGAACGAGATGCAATTTCTCAGAAGTCAGGAGAGCTGCACCCTCATCATATATTACAGGTATATTTGATGAGTTTGCATTCTCTTTCTGTTTCATCAAATGGATGGATTAAAAATGAGCTTTACATGTAGGGAAAGGGAGAAGACAGAAGTGGTTCCTTTCAGTGGGAAGTGCTATTGCCCCCAGAAGTACCCCTCAGATATGCACCTTCTTGATTTTTTTGTGGCTAACAGAAGTGGCAAAACCCAGACACCATTTCAGATCGGAATATTCTCCATCTATTCACTCATAGCCATTGCCCAATTAAACTGCTGAAATTGTCTCTAAGACCATCTGCATACAGTGCGGGGCTGAGCAGCTGACATGGTTAACAGGCTGAAGGAGACACAAATGAGTCTTCCTGTTTCTGAAGTTCTTTCATATGCTGTCTGCTAACCCCTAAATATTAAAAATTTAGTTTTAAATTATAGTTTTAAATTCCAGCTCCATTTAATCAGCACCCAGGAATAGTATAGCTGTTGCAAAGGGGTCTTAGCTGAGCCCTAAACAAGCAGCTCTTTTAGAGATGCTCTCAGTAGGCAAACATATGCCTGGCTGTTGGGTTTTGGGGTTTTTTGTTTGGTTTGTTGGTTGGGTTTTTTTCACTTACAGACATATTATGTATTCATTTTATGTATCTCTTATCTTTGCCTTGCCTCATGCTGGAAGGCTCTTTAAGAAAACAATTTAAAGCCCTCTCTATATGGGATGAACCAACACAACTCGCTGTGAACTGCTGAATGCCCATGTATCTTTGGTTCATCTCATGCACTGGATAGAGCAGAGGTAGGTCTTTGTTCTCTTCAAAACCGGAATGCTTTTTCAGAAAGCACTTCATTGATAGGAAAAGTTCCTATTTTTTGAAATGTAAAGAGGCCAAAAAATGTTACATTTTCTGTGCTGTCAACATCTCTTCTGTTGTCTGAGGGAAGAGCTGATTATCAGGATGCCTATGTTGCACCTTATCTATGGCTCCAGTGGAATGCCTTGCAAAGCAAAAGCTGAAATCTTGAAATTTGCGGTTGGTGAAAACAAGATATTCACTCACAGATTGAGACTAAAGTGATAGATGTGAATAAGAAGAAAGTCCTCCTCACATCTAGCCTTTTTTCTCAAGCCAGGGACCCCCTGTCAGACACTGATCTCACAGCATCACTCTGTTGAAACAGAGATTATATTTGGTTGCTACTCAAATGGGAGACCTTGGGGATGAAATCCCAAGCTGGCGTAGAAGCAGAGTAACAAGTGTCACCCTTCCCAAACCAGCTGAGATGTGAGAAGAGTTCAAGGAAACGGGTAATTTCATTTACAGCTCAGTAAGAAACCCGAGTTCGCAGGGCAGAGGTCTGCATGAAAACAGTCTTTGGTAAAACCTGTTTGAGACATGATCCCTTCAGTTTCCAATTTCTGCAGCACTTTGTGACCCGCTTCAGGTCAGTGCAATCATTAGTTGGGCCTGTATAAATTACGTCAAGCACAGGTGGGAATGAGAGGGCAAGGCAGCAGCAGCTTAAAGAGATTTTTGCAAACAGAGCTATATTCCCCTCAGGGACCTGGCACCAGTATAGTCTTTATCAATCACATTTTGCTAGAAGCAGAGGATCTAACTGCGATAGTATTGGTTTCAGTTTCCGTTTTCCACAGAGAAGGGTAGAAGTATTCGATAACAGAGAAGGGGCTCTGTAGTTATCATGGGGAGGTGGCAGATTTTAACAAAAATCATGTTTTTATAAAACATATTTCCTGCTCTTATGAAAGCATTAGAAAAGTTACACTGAAGAATAAAACATTTTACTGGAACAATGAGATTTCATCTACAAATATTGAATTAATATCCTGAATTTAGGTGTCTATATAGATGTCCATGTGGGATCTAGGGTCTTGACTTTCTTCTTCACACAGAGGGATCTGATGCCAGTTGAGGTGCTCTCAGTTACCTCTCCTTGTCTCCTGCTGTTGATCCAAGAGGATATGGGGTCCTTCTCTCATATCCAGCAGCCCTGTAAATATATCTTTGATACACATCACACTTCTATACAATTTTAAGGCAAAGCTGTTGGATATGGTGATTGGACCATGTGTACAGGAATGGCTTCAATGTGTCTTCGTGTCTTTGGAGTAGGGAAATAAAATTCAGTCCCAAATAGCANTGTTTAAAAAAAAAAAAAAAAAAAAGACAAGAAATCATCTCACTGCTGCAGTACCCCAGGCAGATCCAGCTGTGAGCCATTCAGTGTGGTTGCTTCACACTCACCAGCAAGAAAATGTCAACAAGAGCAAAGCTGTGAAGCCTTGTGATCAGGGACTTTGCCTGGAAGGTATTTAAATGTGCCTTCAGTTCTTAGTCTGAAAATTCTTTCAGTAATTTATTCATTAATTGCTTGCAGTAAAAATAAACAGAGAGGCATGCAACTGATGTGCTATAAAATGTGGTGTGTGTTATTAATCTGCCCACATTTCTCACTCTCCAGACTGATGAATTCTGAATTTGTTGATCTAATGTGAAAAAAAAAAGCCCCAAACAAACAGGCACAAGAAAGGGTGAGTGGGGTGTTTGTATGTATTTTTGCACTCCTTTCCTGCCATTCTCAAACCCCTGTGCACCTACAGAAAGGTAGGTGATTTGGATGTAAACACTCTAATGACAAGGAGGGAGCTCAACCAAATCCCTGCTCTCCGGGCAATCACTCTTTCAGTAGAGCTGCAATAAGAACAAGAAATCATGGACACTGTCCTTAGGGGTATTATCTTGAACATTTAGATATTTCTATGGTTTCTGTTTTTAGCTGAGATCAGAAAAGAACGTCTTTTCTTGGTATAATGTAAGTGCAATGATTTGAATGAAATCACAGAAAAGAGAATTCTGTAAGGGAATTAGACTCCACAAGATTTTCTGCAAAGGGCAGTTTCAAATATCTTAAGCTGGTATTTTTCTCATGTCTGTCTAGTTTTACAGTAATTGGTAGCTTCTAGGTCCCCAAACAATGTAAGATCCCCAAAGAACATAAGATTCTGGCCAAGCCTTTTACTAAAATGCCGTGCAGGAGAGACAGCTCTGCACTGAAGCAGCACCTATTTTGCAACCAATCTGTATTTCTTTCTTAAAACAGTAAAAGACAAATGCATGAATGGGAAGCCTAAGAGTCATATTATCACCTGGTTTTCAAAATTTTACTATTTACACAGATTGATTAATTCCTGGGCTAATGTTACTCAAGTGCTGACCATAATAGCTGCAGAGCTGAATTATGGTGAATCAATTAGGTGTACCAGGTCATCTGCCAGAAGATACTCTTACATCAAAGGAAGGTTGCATCCAACCCTAAGAAAAGAAGAGATATTACTAATTTAATCAGCCTAACAATGGTTAAAAATATCTTTTCAAGGTTTCTTTGAACACATCTGTGATTGGGTGATCTATTTCAAGAATAAAATTTGTGAGAACATAAGTGATCTATATGTACAAAGCTAACTTGCTATGGCTAGAATAGAGTATGTAGTATTTTCTGTTTTTCTCATGTTGGAATGCACCAAAATTAGACTTCCGTGTTTCACTGCAAACTCTACTGTCATAACCTTGAGAAATAAGCAACAGCTCTGCAAATCAATCGACAGAATTATACTCTCCTTTTAATATAGCTCTCTCTCTTCCTTGACTATGGCAGAGAAAGGACAGTTTGGATTAGTGTTTAATCAGTAGGTTCTCTGACTTGGTCTTGAAATGTCAGCTCTTAATCTCCCTTGCCTTGAAAAGTGAAGATATTGGGATTTTATATTGGGATTTGATATAATAGCTTTGTTGGAGAGGTATAGTCCTTTTGTCAATACTCACCTCACAGAGAGGCCTGCTCATAACCCAGAGAGCCTTGCATTTCTATTGCCCTGCCACCAGGTGCTATTTCCTGGGACACAATGGCAAATTCAGAAGTTCTCTCTGTGCATTTTCTTCAGCTTTACACACATGAATTTGCCACCATTTAATTTAAACATGGGGTTAAGAAAAAAAAAATACAGCAGTAAAATACTAGTTTAGGAAAATTGCAATTGCATGAAGGGTTTATTAATGTTGTGTACTAAAAGTTATCAAATCATAAAGGTGAATTGAACCCCATATTTTTAGTGTTCTATTGAAACCAGGTACCGAAGCATTTTCCACTGTGCCCCAAGGTATCTTTATATAGAGAGGGCAGTTAAGTACCTGATTTCATGGAGGAAGTTGGCCACATAAGAAAGGAGAGATCTGCCAATCTCTAATGATTTTTCTGTGAGCTCTGTGGCAAAAGTGGGAAAGACAGATGAAAAGTGAGTAGGATCAGCAGAAAAAGTAGTGGTCTCATGCATTTTGAATCCAAATACCAGTGCCTCTGGCTGCTTTATAACTTTGTCATATTGCAGTAAATCTTAAACTAATTTCTGAAAGGCTCATCTGAAGTCTTAGCTGGTCATTCTGTCACTGTAAACTTTTCAGGCAGGAAAAGTGGCAACAAATAGAGATCACTGATTTGATAACTTAGATCAGAGCTGGTGTTGGAGTGTCCATGTCTTGCTAAGGAGGACTTATGAAGCAATCCTGTTTTCCATGAGTTCAAGCAGTACTAAATCTTTGTTCCCAGCTGTATCAACTTTAATTATCTGAAGTGTTTTTAACAGTAGTTAAGAGTGAGTGCCCTATCCAGAGGTAAGTCACTGCAGTCAAGGAAAGATTCACAGATTATGTGAAGGGTGTAAGCGGCTTTGTGGGCACCTAGCACAGCCATAGTCCTCATACATCCATACTGGAAGACTGCCAGGGTGCCCTGCTGCTGCCTTCTATGCTCTGAAATTTGCTTTTGTCCCATGGAATTGAAGTAAGATATTAGAAGTGGAAATAAGCTGCACAGTATTTTGTCCAATTAGACCTTCTGGATGAGAAGAGTTTTCAAATCTGTTAACATGAGCCTGTCTCTAATGATACCAGAAGACTTTGTGGATGTCAGTAGACCAGCATTGAAGGTCAAGTCTGAACAAACAACATGAAATTAGTGCAGGCTATGCAAAAGAGATTATTTTACATAATAATTCAGAACAAACAATATCGCCTGCTTCTTGCTTTCTAGGGTGTCATAAAAATGTTTTTCAAAGTTGTTGTTTTTCTCATTTCCTTTACAGTCAGTTAGACAGTTTTTCAATTATTTCAGATCAGAATGCTTTGTATTTTTCCTCACATGCTGATAGAAACAATGATTTCAGATCTCACACCTAAAAATCCCACACCTGTTTAATCTAAAGGACATTAAGCCTGAAGAAACATGTGAAAGAGTTAAAAAGCTCATCACTACTTACACTTGGCTTGTTGGGTAGAGTGCAGATAACATGCTGCTTTCTTTATTGGCTTATATTTTTGTGTTAACTCAGGGTAACAGAAATGACCTAATTTTCTGCAGATCATTTCTGTAGTCAAATTCTTCATTACCACCCCTGCCCCTTCCATCCCCTTCCTTTCATTTTTTTAAAAATATCACGAAACCTTTGGGTATCAATATCATGGAAGTGAAGGCAGAACATGTAGACTCAACAACAGGTAGGACCTACTGCCATCAGCTGAGCCCAAGGCAAATTCAAATGGACCATGAAGGACATCTGAAGAGTGTAGACTAGGACACGATAGAATAACATGATCCTGCTGCAGGGCTGTCACTGAGAGCATGAGGTGTCCGAAGACTGGAGTTTGTTGATTGAGAAGCTGCAACTAAGGAAGAGCTATGCAGAATACCCCATATTGAACCCTAGCTTCACCGCATCTCACAGCATTTCCAGCATGCTGCCTGATTGTGGGATACAGCAGCCAATGACTGGAGGCTATGACCATATCCTCTCTGTGCACTTTGAGGTTTTTATTCAAGCAAAAAATACAGCAAGTAATTTCTGCTTCCTGTAATTTCAGGTAACACTCAAATGTGATATGCGAACTCTCAGAGTCAGATCTCATGGCATTCAGGTAAAGGATCATTACCTCTAGAGGGAGGCTGGAATCTCTGATGTAGTGATTTACTTAAGAAAATATGGAGTGAACATCTTAAACTCCTTAAAGTAACTCCAGATTGAATGAATATTGCCTTTCATATTAAAAAAAAAAAAAAGCTTAATTGCTTAAAAGATGGCAGCCTTGAAAAATTAAACTCTCTTGGTGTTAAATCCTTATTCCCTATTTGGGGCAAATTCTGTGATTAGCAAGGTAATGTGGGAACATCCATTACTTTTTCTTGACGAGGTACCAAAATGATAAAATTTCAGAAAAATTCAGATGAAGAATCACAGAATCACTGAGGCTGAAAGAGCACCTCTGGAGATTTTCTTGTCCAACCCTTGTTCAAGCAAGGGCAGCTACAGCAACTTGCTCAGGATGGCATCCAGTTGGGTTTTGAATATCTCTAAAGGTGGAGATACCTCTTTGGACAACCTATTCCTGTGTTTGATCGGCTTCACAGTAAAAGAAGTGTTTTCTTGTGTTCAGATGCAATTTCATGTGTATCCAGTTTGTGCCCATTGTCTTTTGTCCTGTCACTGGGCACCATTGAACAGAATCCAGCACACTCTTCTTCATTCTCTTCTACCAGGCATTCTACACATTGATAAGTTTCCCCTAAAATTTTCTTCTCCAATCTAAGAATAGAATGAAATAGAAAGTAAATTTTACCCAATAACTTTATATGAATGACAGAATGCCACCCATGTAAGATTTGTAGGGTGAAGTGATTTCTTTCTCTGGACTGACTAAAAGAAATAATATAGAGACGCTATAGAAGGCCCTTGCAGATCTGAAATGGAAGATGTGTGGTGGAATAGGTAGCACTGACCTTCAAAGGTAAATATAGCATGAGAAAAGTTGCTCTGACTGTAACTGAACAGTACCAACCAGTTAAGGAGAAGTTAGCTTGGAAACAGAGGAGCAAGGGGAAGGAAATGAAATTGTTAGAGTTCAGATCACATACACTGAGATGATAATTTCCATATATCATGTGCGAGATTCTTCTGCCAAGTGAGAAAGTATCATTGATTTTACTCACAGAGAGTTATGGCAGAAATGAGATGAAGCATCATAAATCTCTACCAAACACCATAAGTGAACTCTGTTCATCACCTTTTCCTCCACTCTCCATCAAAGCAGGTGGGGCAAGAGTTCTCAAAAGATAAAAAAGTGGGACAAGAGTACTAAAAGAGACAGTGCTAGGAAAAGAGGAATGGGAGTTGGGTGGTTTGCCTCCAAGTGTGGATGTGATGCCCTACACAGCTGCAAACAAGTTGCAGGCAATAAACAAGTGAATAACGAGTTTCATGGCAGGAATTGGCTGGATTTTCTTTTGTGCCAATCTCTCTGCTCCATGCTCTGTGTGAGCAGTGAGAGGGAGTCAGAAATATCACCTGCTCGCTCAGGAGGGATAATATTGTCCCTCAATCTCAATGAAGCAAAAGCTGGAGAATATTTGCTGCCTGCTCATAGCCAGCTCAGGTATGCCATGCTATGGGCAAGGACTGAAGGAGCCTATGGTCACAACTGGCCTTTGGAGAGTCTGAGCTCTGAAAGGAGCTTTCCCTACTATGGCAGTAATTGGTCTACAATCACTCTGTGATTCATATCTCTGGGCTAAAACATATTGCAAAGAGAGTAGAAGCTTCCACTTCTGCTTTGATGATTTATAAGAGGGTGAAAAGTGAGAGGGAAGTACCCCTGTCTAATCTAGGGTAGGTAGTCTGTCCCTCAAAGAGTCATCTGCAGGTTTAACAGTGGAAAATATTTCAGTGTGTTATTTCTCTTGCTTTGTGTCCCCTTGGAACATTTTGCCCTCCGTCAGTACATTCTCCTCATTGCTTCCCTGTACTGGAATGGACTTGGGACATGACAGATTGCATTTTCCAAGGAGCTGGTTTCCATATGGATCCTCCAGTGCTGGTATGGTCTCACCCCATTCTCAAACACAGAATACTTCCTATGTCTCCTTGCTCAGGGAAATAGAGTGGCTTTCGTCACTGCAAGTGAATTTACTTTCTCTTACCCAGAGTTTTCCTCCTGGATTGCTGATCTTTGATGATTTTCACTGATGCTATGCTAGTGCAAGCTCTGGGGAATATTTCTTTAGCTATTTTTTGCCTCTAATAATCTGATGTGACCTTCTGATATGAGAAAGTGAAGAATCTGCTTCCTGTTTAGGTTTCTCATAAATGTATTTGGACACTCATTTAAATGTCACTGCAATTTGCATCACACATTTCTACATCAACACTTAAAGATCAAATAAAATCCTTTTATTCAATCAGATGGGGGAAAAGGTAGGAAACTCATACAGTGGAGGGAGGACAAGGAAGAACAAAAACAATTTCAGTGCTTAGGACAGGAACCTTAGGGTTAGACATCTTTAAGATGGAGCAGGTGTTTTTGTGAAGGTTGGAAGAGAAAGACAGAGGGAGAGGATACTGACAGGTACATAGAATGTGAACAGTAATACTTGTGATAGCAGCCAGGAGAAAAAGCACAGCTGAAAAGACAGCACTGAGAAAATAAAGTACAAAAAACTATGAAAGAGAAGAGAAACAGTTACCCATTTCTGAAATTCCACTCTAAAGGTTATTCATTCTACCTGTAAATATGGCGCTGCAGGGTGCATTGCTTCAATGGTCACTTCATTGAATCACAGAATATGCTGAGTTGGAAGGGACCTGTCAGGATCATCGAGTCCAACTCCTGACCCTGCTCAGGACACCCCAAGAATCACACCATGTGCATTAGAGCATTGTCCAAACTCTCCTTGAACTCTGTCAGGCTTGGTGCTGTGAGCACTTTTCTGGGGATCCTGCTCCAGTGCCCAACAACTCTCTGTGTGAAAAACCTTTTTCTAATAAAGATATCCCTTCTATTAGATATAACTTATATCCCTTAATGTCAGTCCCAGGCAATCAGGCAACAAAAGCCCAAGGCATGCAAACACTGAAGCTCCTGTGAGAAGAGAGGTCATCCTGCCCCATTTTCATACCTTTCCTCACAAGGGAGTCCTTGAGCAGCTGGGAAAATAGTGCTAATCAAGTACACAATAAAAAAAAAATCCACAGTGGCATCATGAGGATATCAGATGAGGTCTCTACACTTGTGTTAGAGAAAGGGCCGAAGCCTGCACACCTTGACAAAAGCTGGAAGAGTGTGGTACACACAGAACGATAGCCCCCAAGTGCTGGCAAATATGTGAGCTCTTTGAACATATTTCACACTGAAATCAGAAAAAAGTGTCTTGAGCAGCTTCTCTGTGCATGCTGGGATACCTGTCTCCCAAACCCAAGTCTGAGAACACAAAGACTGATATGCACAAGGACATCAAAGGCACTCCCCAAGGTGCTGGCAGGCAGGTGGGAATGACTGACTGCACCCCAGTGGAACTTTCCTGGTCACCTCCACTCTGGGAATGCCACAGCTCAGCAGCTCCTGTCCTTGCCATAGAAAAACACAGGAAGTGTGGACAGGTGATATCGCAGCACATCAGCTGAGGCTCCTACTGCCACTAGTGCTGACAGAGATGAATGAGCAGATGAAACAACTTAAAATATGAGGGGTTAGAGAGGTCAGAGTAAATACTCCCCAAAATTCTATTACTTTAAAGCTGATATGAAGGGGTTTACTCACATGAGTTTTCCCATGTATTGAAATGGGATTGCTCATGTGAATGCATCAGGTCTTAGGCAATGTTTGGGGTATTTTTTTTCTACATGTAAGGATTTAATATTACTATTTTTGTCTTTTCTTACCAAGATAAAAAGATTTTTAGTATGGCATGTCATATTGTTACCTCTTTCTGGTTAGGTTTTATAAATACTGCTTTACATAATGTTTTTAATATTATTTTCCTCTCTTACTGTATCATTGCTAACGTCTACATTTGCTTCAAACTGATGAGAATGTTTTTATTGCAATTTATTTTACTGACTATAATGAAATGAGTTGCAAATATATAATCTACTATTTCCTCTTATATCAGTAAATTCTTGTTCCTTTTAATCACTTTGCATGACTGCTTGCTTCCTCAAATCCAGTGTATTTTGTTTCTTGCTTTTATCTTTTTCTTCTGTAGATATTGCTGACCTTCATCCAAATGCCGTTCTCATAATCAGGTGATATAACCACAAACTTTAAGCTTCTTCCCAGCTTTATCCTTTCTCACATATGATGGATGAGCTCTGTTTAAGCTATAGCCTCCAGTATCAGCATTCGGGTCCATGCACTGGAGATAATGGGGAGCTTTGCTGTACCTGGGGGAATGGAGATACAAGGGAATGAGGCAGGCGGAAAAGAAGAGCAGCAGTAAGAGAGTTTGGCAAACTTTTTCACAGGACAATGACAGTGACCTGCTCACTCCCTTCTATTTAAGAATCATCTGGAAGTGGGCTTTGCCACAGTGCTTGCTTAAGCTCCTTTGAATTAATTGCTACAGCTCTCAGACTTACTATTAGTGTGTACTTTGTCACTGATAATCTAATTCGTGTGTGTTATACCTCCTCCTTGGTTCAGTCTCATTAAATCTCCAAAGACAGATGTGTTGTCTTCCAGTGTGCTCACATATTTGTGTAAGCCTCTGCAAAATCAGGTCCAGTGGCCTTGTCTTCAAAAATTTTTGCTGACAATCTGCCATGCAGTGGATTTTTGAAAGCGTATTAAAAAAGAAAGTGAACAATTTGTTGAATGAACATTTACACATATTGTTCTGTCATATTTGCACGTTTAAAGTGTTTGTCGAACTGTGATACATGAAAAGCAAAATCTTATGTACAAATCATGCAAACATTGCCTAATCTAGACTCCAGAGAGCAAAACAGAATATGAATATTGCATCTGACTCAGATGAATCCCAGTATTTAAGGCATTACCAGTAAGTAATGGGTGACTTTTGGGAAATTAATTGATGATCTCAGAATTTCTCCTGTTAGACAGTTAACATCATCACATAAATGAAATCATTATCCTACTGCTTTACAAGCTTGGGAGAGAGATAGTGAACAGAACAGGTAAAGCAGCTGAACTACATCTTGTCTTTAAAACAAGGTGGCAGCTAATTGACAGGATGCTGTGGTGATAACTTTTATTCCCACTGCCCTTGCATGACTTCTTTAGACTGAAAAATAGAGTTTCTATGGTCTCTGAAACAGAAACAAAACTCCAGGCAGGTTTCTGCAATTCCTACATGAAGCTGATAATTTTCCCGTCAGAATATGTATGAAATGTTTTCTAAAACCTTTATTGATGACTGGAAATGAGCACTTATTTACAAGCAACCTAACCCCTGAAAGAAAAAAAAAGATAATTTACAAAAGGAAAAGTAGAAGAATGCAAGAATGCAGTTTTAATTAAATAACTTAAATGGGAGGCAAGAATTCCTAGGATATTTTTCATCATCTCAGACCTGTTAAAGAAGAACACTCTACTAAAAAGGGTTCAGCTATTGTCAGTACCTAAAACCATATATATATATATATAAAATATATAAATATATAAATAAATAAATATATAAAGTACAATTGAAATGTCAGTAGATGCCTTAAGATAATATATTCTCTATCAGCCCCTTGGAACTATCAAGATGTATTTATCTTGACCCTTGTTTGTCTAACCAGTTACTGAAAGTGTCTAATGACGGAGAAGTATCCAACAGCATATCCCAGTGTTTAATTTACTTTGCTTTTCTCATTTTTCCTCATGTCTGCACAAACTCTCCCAAGCATCAGCTTAAGCTGTGTCTTGTCTTACTGACTACAGATTTGGGAAACAGTGCACTTCCTTCTTCTTGGTACCAGCTTTTGGTGTACTTTTGTATTTTTTTAATATTTCTTGTTCAACATTCTTCTCTTACTGCCAAGAAACCTGAGTTTGTTCAGTTCTTCCTTGAAGATCATATTTGCTTGACTTCTGAAAGGTTTTCTACTTTTCTATGGGATCTGCCCTTAAAATCTTTCTAAAGTTAATTTATATGTTAACCACTCCTTCCCTTTTTACCCCCAAAACCTTGTCCTGTGATAGCACATTTTATTTTCTTGACAAGATTTTTTCTTGATAAATCCATGACCTCAGTCATGACCCATGTACTTATTATTTACAGGGCAAGAGATCAAATCTTCATCTTTCTCATCTCTAAAGTATAAACTGCATGTGAAAGTTTTCATTATTGATTAATAGTTTTTTTCATCTTTATTATTATAGCAGTGTTCAAGGGACTGAGAACATAAGAATATGTCATGAAATGTTGGGTTTGAACATCCTTCTGAGGGCTGTCAATAAATAATCAGCTCAAGTATAGTGTACAGGTGTCAGTAAAACCTGTAAAAATTGCTGAAGTCTTATCTGTTCGATGAGCTCGTCTTAGCAGAAGTGGTGGTCTTATCATGACACACAAAGAATTTGAGCATCTGTGTCAAGAAAAGGTCAAACAGAACTCACTTTTGTTTGGCCACTCCAAGGCTAAAAGTTATTTCTTTCCCAAGGACCCTTTGCTCAGCATGGCACTGATGAAAGGTCAGATAACCAGTGGAGATCAGCAACGGCATGGAACTGTGTAATCTGATATTCATAAAGCTTGCCAAGTAATAGAACAATGAAACAGATTGGTCTTATCCATAACAGTTCGTGACTTACCCGGAAACTTATAATACAGGTAAGACAATAATTATACAAGCATCCTGATAATTTCAGTTCCATTAGTAGTTTCTCCTCCAAAGTTTGTTTTCCCGTTGGGAAATTTCCCTCATGGGTTATTATAAAACCACTTCCCTTGTCTTTAATGGTGTTCCTCTTCCCACACATTTTCATAGTCTTATCCCCAAATGTCTCTCCTTAGAATGTGAGTAGCAAAAATAGAGCAATGGTAAAGCCAGTAGGACCTCTTGCTCCCCTATGAAAAACAAGAACAGTAGCAGATATAGACTATCCTTCTCACTTCCTTGCAGAATAAAACAAATATGAGGTTGCATGAGGGACTGCTCTCCTCAGTTCCTCTTAAGAAGATAAAATACACATAACATTAGTAATGAAGTCCTGCTTTGTCACATAATACATTCTCAAAACCATGCTATTGTTACTAAGAATCATATAGAATAAAAGCAATAAGGCAATAAACAGCCCTTATGGGTTCTGCAGCAATTTCATCCTTGAAAAGTCTCCTTTGGGGGGCCCCAAGCAGACATTCCTGCAAAGAATCGGAATGCTGGAGATGGAATATCACATCGGCTGCCTAGCACTACTGGCAAGGAAGCACAAAGAAGGAAATACGCAGTACAAATGTGGAAGGTTCAAGTGGTATTTAGGGGAAGAGGGAATTCAGGTTTTATTTCAGGCCCGCTATGGATGTGTGTTGGCTGGCAACCATGTGCCTACAATCCTCTTCTCCCCTTTCACCAGACCACCACTAGATTAATTCTCATGTCTGTTGCTGACAGGTTTACGAATTACCTCATTAGTTCCTGTGAGTCTGAATTCTTCCATTCAGTGCGTGAGAACAAATAAGCAAAGACAAAACAAAGACAAAAATTCCACAGCAGCCTGGAATTCATTTGTCAGGCAACAGAATGGTATGGTATAAGGAATTAATGCTACAATAACAAAAAAAGTCCTGGTCAAAGTAATTATATTTCATTTATGCCAGCTGCAGAAAGAAATATCTGGTTTTATTATTTATTGGAACACTATATTGATCAGTCTTATAATCACATTTTCCTGGAAACCATACACTCAAATGTTACCTGCAGGCATTCTCTGTGTATTGAGCTACTATTAAGTTGCCATGAAATTATTTTTATTTTACTTTTTTTGTAATTGTTTTGCAGTATTATATTTGTTCTAGGAAACTCCAGTTCTATATGAATGAGCTCTGTTGTAAAAAACACATATTATAGGTACATATTTTAAAAATATAAACAATAGCTACAGCTGTGCATGTGTTTTCAAGGTGAAAAAAAAGGACTTTTCCCTGTATAAAATATTTAAATGCTATGTATTTATTGACTACATACTAATCTTATAATTTCTAGATGAGCAAACCTGTTTTGGGGCCCGCAATCCTACATATTCATTTTTAAAGCTAGAAACCTGCAAACCTTCCTAAAGTCTTATAAGCTTGGTTTGTGGGAGCTAGTTTTGAGTAATATATTTATAAAGCTCATCTACTTATTGACCATTCCCTGCCAAGTTTACTGCTTAGCCTAAAGAGTGGTATCGTCTGCAGAACAATGTGCAAAAAAACTGTGTTCATTTTTTGTGTGATTTTCTCATTCTGCCAAGCATGAATGCATAAAGTCTATCGTTAAGTGCCTGAAAAATTAGTTTTCATTAGCCCAGTCAGCAACTCTCATGCACATTTTGGAGGTATTTTGACACTTCTGAAAAACACAGACTAATTTTTAGGTCTAAGCATGCCCTTTTTTTTTGAGATGACAGACTTGGACTGCAAGTCAAAGTGGATGAAATAGGATGCCTGGGTTAAAAATTGCTTTGTAGACATCTTAGGAAGTAGGTGGAAGGCAGAATTTCAGAAGGACAGTACTAACAGTGCACAAATAATAGAGCAATGGATAAATTACGGACAGTTCCAGGCAGTATAAATGAAATAAGATGATGTACCATGGGATTTTTGTGGGTGGAAATTTCACACCTAAACAGGTGGAGAAAAGCGTGGCAGCAGTGTGAATGACAGCCCATGCAACCAGCAGAGCCAGTGACCGTGGAGAGCCAGTGACCATGAGATTCTGCTTACCACAGAGTCACCTGGATGGGAAGGGATTTTGGAAGGTCTCTGTGCCAAAGCAGGGCCAGCTCTAGTGTCAGACTGCATTGCTCAGGGCTTGGTCCAGTTGAGTGCTTAAAAACACCCAGGGCAGAAGTGGCACAGCCACCTTCAAAAATAACTGATCATGGCCTCGCAATGACACTGAGCAGCTCTCTTGCCACTCCTGGGTGAATCCATCAGGCACCATTAGTTTGGGTATTTCAAGTGTTCCTTAACCTGATCTTCCTCTACCAAAGGTAACTTTTCCTTGCTCCAGTCTTTCCCACTGGTCTTAAGAGCCTGGGATTCATTCCTAAAGGCCAGTGTTGCTAAAAAGACTGAGGCAAGTAAAAAATTGGAACCTTAAGCTTTTCTGTATCTTTTATTGCTGACAACAAATGGGGCTGCTGCCCCATTTGGAAGCAGACACACATATTCCCTCATTTTCCTTTTTCTGCTTATCTACCAGTAGAAGCCCTTCTTTTTACCTTTTTGCTCTTTGCAGCTCCTGTGCTTGTCCCGCTTATGCTAGAATTAATTTCAGAGCTGGTTTTTCATCCATGTTCATCTTCTGCCTCCTTTGCTTGATATTCTGCTCATTGGGTTGGTCCATTCTTGAGCTTGGAGGTGATCTGTGAAAATCAACCAACTCTCCTGGACCCTCTCTTCTCCCCAGAGCTGTATCCTGTGAAATTCTTCCAAGCACATCCCTGAACCAGGGTTGTGATCCAGCTGCTTTTTGCCTTGTTTCCTCTGCTCAGGATCCTGAACTCTGTCATCTGTCACTAGAGCCAAGGCCACTCCTGACCTTCACATACCTGACTGGCTTTTTCTAAGTTTGAGGTCCAGAAGAGCACCTTCACTTTTTGACTTCCAGTTCAGCTGTGTTGACCTTAATGGCCTCCAGAAATATCCTGGTTATTTAGTCACACTATATTTACCCTTCAGCATATATCAGGGTCTGAAAATCTGACATTTCTTCCAGTTATCTGAAGGACTCCAGTTGTGCAGGCTATCTCACATGCCGGTAAGGCTGTGTGCCTGCAGATGCACACAGACCTTTGTTCCTCCTATTCTTTGTGCTGCAGGCAGTGCTGTACAGCACTTCAGAGAGGCACTCAGATGTGCTGATTTCCCAGAAAGTGTACAAGATTTTTCCCCACATGCCTGGGAGACATTATCAGCAGTCTGAGGCAGAGAAGAAAACAGAACTAATATAAAATGTTTGTAACTTCCCAGGTCTACTTCAGCTGCAGAAAAGTTATATCACCATGACGCATTGGTTTAGTGTTCAAACACCATTAGATGTACCCCTTAGAGCACATTGTCCTGCCTGTAGAAAAACAGCTCCTGATTTAATCTTGGACACTCTACAGGGACTGGTTTAGGACAGAATAATCAGAGGCCTATAACAATGCAGTCAGATTCAATATCCCAGTAAGTGGAGAAAAAAACAAAACACCAGAATGAACGTTCTAGTGAAACTACCCAGAAGTTAGCAGATAATTAACTAGAAAGTGGCTAAAAACATAACAATATTACAGACAGCATGGAGATGGTTTGAAGGCTCGGACTAATTTTTTTGTGTCAGTTAACGTGCATCACAAACCAATGTTTTAGGTTCAGAGTAAGCATATCATAAATCAGAAAGGACTTGAAGAGGATCTTAAAAAAGAAAAAAAGGCCATGCTAAAGGAAGAGAAAGAAGGAAACTCTTGAAAGTAAGAAGATGTCTCTAAAAATCTGCTCAAATGAAGAAAGTACAAAGAGACACGAATTCTGGGAAGTTAAAAGTTAATTCACAGCAAGGCAAGCCAAAAAAGATTTTGATGAGAAAATTGCTAAAAGCATTTAAACTAGCCATAAAAAGACAACTTAAAAAAAATTATCGGAAGCAGGATGCCTGCCAGAGAATCCATGGGGCTGATGGCTGGCATAAGCATAGAAGGATTACTCAAGGACAAAATGTCATGGCTTGTCTATATCAGTGTTTGTTTTACAAAAAGATATCAATATTCCTAATTTGGTTATAATCTTTGGTGGGACAGGAGTTTGAAGAACCCACTCAAAACTAAAGCATGGAATATATTGTAGAATAAATTGTCAAAAATGTTAAGATTTTATTTGAATGAGATGATATTTGCTCACAGGTTTGTAGGGAGTTAGCAGAGAGAATTGTTGGATTGCAGTGGATAGCAGTATATTACCTCTAGTCAAAGGAACCTCAGTTTCAGGCAAATATGAAGGGACAAAATGGCACTAATTTGTTTAAAATGAATCTAACAATGCTCTAAAAAATGTCACACATTAGGAAGGAAGGTATCTGTCAGACTGTCAAAAATAATGGCAAAATATAGAATGAATGGACACACAAATAAATATTAATATAATGATCAGGATTCTATCAGAGTTTTGTAGAAGAAGGTAATACCTTACAATGTCTCTCAGGTTTTGAAAGGCTCAAGAGATGCAACAAAAAAAGAAGGTCTATATAAAAGAGGATCTAATATACATGAGTTTTGAAAAGGCTTTGGCAAGGTTTGTCAAGAAAGGCTCTTAAAGAAATGAAACAGTAAGAAAATGAAAAAAAAAGAATGTGGTCTCATGAATTAATAACTGCATAAAACCCAGAAAACAGCAAAAAGAGGCAAATGGATTGTTTTCAAAACAGGAAGAAAGACTGAGCATGATCAGTGACACCCTGATCAGTGCCACTCAAAATTTGTATAGCGATTAGGAAAATGACATGAATGAAGAGGTGACAAAATCTGATGACAGCATAAAATTATTCAACAAAATGAAAATTAATGCTGCCTATGAAGATCTGCTCAAGGTCTTGCAATGTGGAGATTTGCAAAGATACAATGGCAGGTTTGGTTTGTGCAAAGAGACTGATAAGAATAGCAGTCAGTCTTTTAGTGATTACTTTTTGTTTCTTTTTCACTTAGTTAAATTATCTTGATATAAAATGAAAGATGAATCAGACCAGGGCTCTTTGTGGATGAAAACTCTGGCAGAACATTGCTAACCTTTTCTGTGTTACCTGGCTGTGCTCTGTCAATGCTTTTACTCAGTGGAGCAATGTGTAAGTCAACTGAGAAAAGGATATTTTCATGCTTTCCAATACCAGGAGTTAGAGTCCAAATCAATTTGTTTTGATTTTAAAAAAAAAGTCCCAAATGATTGGTGCAGAGATCAGAAAATGTCTCCTAAGATTTACTTTCATCTCTTGGCAAATTATTTGAAGAGGAAGTTTTTTTGTCACTTAGTATTTGGCAAGCATTTTCCACCTTGCTTCTCATTGATCTGAAGCTCCCTTTTGAGAATAAAGGCACTGTAGGGATATGTTTGTGCATTATTGCCTTTCAGATTGGTTATGTAATAAATTTAATCTGTGTGCATCCTCAGCAGAGACTGAATTTGAAATGTCAAATGGATCCACCAAGGGCACAAGGAACTGGAACAATAATTCAAGATACTTTTTGAATGTATTAATGCAAAAATATGTGAATTCAGTAAAACATCATTAAAGTGCTCCAATGATGATGATTATTTTGGAAGATTTGTTCCCAGCGTAGGTGGAGAGGTCCTGCATTTGATAGATATTTGAGTTGGATTTTATGTTTTTCTCTTGAAAGCATCAGAAAACTATTGCATGTGAATTTTAGCTCTTCATAGTCAGACAGGAAGAATTTCCTTGCCTGTCCTAAATCTAAGTGGGTCTGAAATTGAATACCTGTGGGTTACAGCATCAGTCAGCCCCCTTGGGGCTGTGCACATCTACTTTACTAAGCATAAAATGTGAGACAGAAAAGTGTCTGGGCAAAGGAGGGACTGGCACTAAGAGGTCAGCTATCAAAACCCTACTCTTACAAAACCTTTGACATCACTGATGTCCTGCCTGATATCCTTTGTTTTGCAGATGAGAAAAGCATGCCAGAATACGTAGACTTGATTTTAATGGAAAATTCATAGGAAAAAAACTTATACATTTCTTTTTCATAATGTATAGAAAAATGTGTGTCATTTTCTCAAAGAGCAACAAAACTGGTTTAGCACATCCATACCAGCAGTGAGTTTAACCAGGGAAATTTAATAATGTTATAGTATCAGCAGGATAAAAACCATATGTAGTGTATCAGAGAACTTCAGTCAAAATAAAAGAAAATAGAATATTTTTTTCAAAGTGCAATAACCAATAACATAGTTACTAGGTCTTCTCCTATATGAAGGAAGAACTCACTCTTTGAAGAGGCTGGCAATCTTCAAATGCTATTAAGAAGCTTGGTGGCATAGAGCTGCTCAGGCATTCAGCATAATCCGTGGCCTTGGTACGTTCTGCCCCCAGCATAAATCTATGCTGCAGATTAGAGCACTACACTGGAGAACTCATAACAACTTTGTATCTGGAATTTGGCAAGGCTAAAACCCACTGTTCCCTTAGAAGTCAATAAAGCAAAAATCCCAACTTCATTATATTCCTTTGTCTCTGTCTGAATGGCACTTACCCTGTGTATATCCAGAGCTGTGCAGACTATCACAGACTATGTCTTGTATATCTTATGCAGAGTATGGGGACTTTCAGGAAGAAGATTTGTAATGTTTTGGCATTCCAGCTGAAAAAAAAAGCCCATTTCTTTCAGTAATGGGTGTAATTCATTACATCTCCTTCACAGGAAAGTGAACTTTGGGTGATACTAGTTGCTTTCATATTTCAGTATTCCTTTTAATTTCAATGAAATTACATTTCTACCACTTTTGGAGCTACAAGTGGTATGGATTAATAATTTAATATCTTTTCTAACAAAAGACTTAGGAGACATCAGATTTAGTGTCAGGATAAAAACAAACAGAAATAGTAAGGTTAAATAGGTATGAATTCTGAGAACATAATAGAATTTTCCAGGTCAGAAAACAGGAACAAACTCTTCAGAAAGGAGAAAAATAATTTGTCAGACATTGTTCCTTTAAAACCCTAATTAAACCAATTAATCTACCCACCATTCAGAAAAAGTTGTAGAAACCTTGGCAAAACAGAGACTACTGGAATGAGAATTTTTACTTGATGAAATAAAATGTCTGCCTATTCTTTTTCTTCTTAAATGAGAGCCATTTTCTTCACTCAGAAAACTGCCTTCACAGTGTATTTGAGAGCTCAGGGTGTGCAACTCAGCTTTTTGGGCAGGCCTGCTATTGAAGAATTAATCTTTTCAGTGAGGATGTGCAAATATTGATGGCAATACTGAAATTGCTCACTTCCAAAATGTTTTGGAAATGTTTTTCATTTAAAAGGAAAACTCTTCAACCTTCTTTCAATGACCATTACCATTAGTTATTACTCTGATTAGATATCCCTTTGATCCATGTGGCCCAGTGGGAAACATATGTAGAGATAAGAAAAAAAATTTCTTTAGATCTGTGGGCCATTGCCCTATGTATTCAGATGTTAGTATAGGATTTTTGGTTTGTGGAGGGTGTGGAGGTTCGTGTGTTTCTGCTTGAAATTATCATTGTAAGATAGAAATTAATAGTGCCCTTTTGGTAGAAGTAATAAGTGCTCAGCAGCTCTGTAAACATCTATTTCCTTTTTTTTTAAACCCCTCATAACACTCTGTTAGTATCTTTGGCTGTGCTAAAACCAGGTAGATTTTGTGCCCAGTGATACTGTGGAAACCTCTCCATCCTTCTGAATGCCAGGTGAATTTTCAAACTTTTGCATGTACAAATCTGCTTTGGTAATATTGTAAGATCTTTTTGCAATATTTATCAGCCCTACTGTCATTCCACCATGGAGCTGCCGAACCTCTCTAGGAAACTAGGGCAAAACCCATGCTCATGAGACCCTGAAAAAGGTGGTGTGAGGACCCTGACTGTCAGGAGGGACTTCATTCATTCCCATAAAATGTCAGCAGGGAAAACAGACTACTACTGCAGAAAATTAGAAAGAACAGGTCTTTTAAATATTGTAGACTTTGAAATGTCAGTAATGTTTTGAGTTGGTGCTTTGTAGAACTGGCTGCCCTGTTGTGTCTTGGCTTGTGATGTCAGTTCTGGAACGTGGTAGCAGAAACTGAGCTGTCCTTGGGCATAGTTTCTAACCAAGTTTTGTTTGCACCTTGGGAACAGACAGGAGTTGTCACCTGGCAGCTATTACGTTTTTTAAAAATTTCCTGTAAAGGGAGAAGCTCCACACTGAGAGCGCAGGTTCATACCATGGACAGCCTATATTTTGTGGTCAAGCTCTTTGGTGTCAACAGTTTGAACTGTAATAAGTGGTGGTGTGCCTGTGTCATTTCACCAATGGAAAGGAACCTCTCTTTACCCTTGCACTGTCCTACAGTTTGAGCTGGGATGAGCTGGGTCAGGCCCTGTGTGATTCATGTACACCTAAATCAGACCATGGATAAATGCTCTGCAATAGCCAGAACAGTTACTAAAAAGAAAAGAAAAGGGTTAAGTTCTGCTCCTGGTCATATAGGATGGAATCTGGCTTTGCTGACTTTGTGCCTTTTAGAAGTGTTGGCTGTTGAATCTTTATTGAGCACTGGACTCGCTATAATTTTGTTGCTTATTCTTATAACCCAAAGTTGTGGGGACTTGAGGAGTTTAGGAATGTTATTTAACCACATGCCCCAGTCTAAACTCACCACCAAATAGCTCTACCTAGACCCATTGGCAGGGCATGAATATTTCACAGCAGAGGTACAAACACATGGGAGTGATAAAAGTGTCTTTGACAAGCTGGACAGTCTCAGTGGGATTTCCTCATGATGAGTGTGACCTCTCATTCTCCTGCCCTCTTGTTTTTTCTCAGGGCATGAGCTCTGCACACACCTACACCCAGGCTGCTTCCAAAGGGGAACTAAAAAGATTTTGCATCTTGTAGAAAGTGCAAACCATGCTACCTGGAAAATTCTTTAAAGTATTCCAAACACCCCCAAAAGCAAAGGAAGCAATCTGAATTTATCTGCTGTCAGAGCATCAGAAAATAAGTGAGAGACTCAGTGCCTACATTTTTCTACCTCTGACTAAACCTAAACTATTGAAGAGTTTAATTATATAACCTGGAGCATCACGTTAGAAAGCAAGCACAGGTGGCGATTAAAATCAGGATGTTGTCATGATGAAACTGACAACAACAAGAGATCTAAAAAGAGATTGTTCTAGAAAACAATTTCAAAGATTAATTGGTAAAAAACAGTGTTATTTCAGAAGTTCCCATCAAGAAAAACAACCCTCCAGAAGATGTTAAAAATAGAAAAGTATGAGTTTTGAGATTAACATTTCCAGCTCAGGGAATACCTAATGAGAAAAAAGTTTGAATGTTGTTGCCTGAAAGGTTTTCAGTTATCTGTGCAGATTAAAAAAGGAATTGAGATTCTGTGTGAGGCTACAGGCTCCGTTGCTCAGAGAGCCTCTTTGTAATGAGACTTCTGAACATTTTGCTTGCAATGCCAAGGAAATTATCCTCAGTATGAAAGCAGGATGTTCAGGATCCTTCTGAAGTGGTGAAAAAGTCTGAATTAGGGAATTGGTTGGGAGTAAGAAACACCTTAGTGTGAGGGTCTAGTTTTCTCCAGACTTAGACCTATTCAGAGATTGACAAGTGTTTCTTTTTCCTTATGTGGGATGCAAAAATGTTGTGAAAGAAGTCAGTTTCGTTCACAAAGTCAAACAGGGCACACAGCTATTGAAATATCTTATAAATGGTGCTATGCCATATCACCACTTCAAAGAGAAACACTCCTATTTTTGTGCATCATGTATTAGGACAGGTTGCAATACCCTGGGCAGGTGTTCTCACCCTGCTACTTCTGAATTTGCACACCACTTGTCTAGGTGATTGGTGAGATCACTGCTGTCATGTGAAAAAGAGGTCATGAAGCATCACTAAGGCTTATTATTCCATCCCTGCTCACATTGTGTTACACTTTGCTGGGCACATGCTTTACCAAAGCCCTTGTTCCTTGAAGGAAATGTCCCTTTCCTCAGTTGGCTTGCATGAAGAGTTTGTGGGACACAAAATTATTCGGTATGATTAAATGTGAGAGAATCTGTTCCTTGCTTTGAGGACATAATGTTCTTTTTTTTTTTTTTTCCTTCTTCATTTAGAAAAAGCAGTAGAATAACCAGGGAAATTACTGAATCTGATAATGATCGGCCTGGTGAGTGACTGAGACATCAGCACACTAATTAGACCTCCTTACACTTGTCTGTGATTTGCTCCTGTGCTCACAGTTCTACAAAGTGATATATACCACAGAATGGAAGAATGAAATGGTACACAGTGGCTGTGATTATCCTTAAGGGTAAATAAATAACACTCAGTACTGTAGCAGTAATTGTCTTTTCAAAAGCTGCCTCTTCCTGATAATTAAAGGCCCATTTGAGTCAGTGTCATTACTCCTACTGATTTCTGTAGGAATCAAGCAGACCCCTTTTTTTCTACTCTATTAATTGGAGGGTACTTTTTCCAGCCAGAATGATAGAAGATACGGCAGGAAATGTCTAACCCTGGCTCACAATTTCCACCATGTCCAATATCCAGAGGTTTCCAGGAGCAGAAGAGTGACTGTAGATCTTCCTCTCTTTTTTCATAAGCTCTTGTCAGATGTGCTCTGTGTTTCCTATTCCTACTCCTGCAACTATGGGAGCCTGGGTTTAGTAGGGAACCACTGCAAAACTCCTGTCTATGTACCTTCTGTGATGGTGGGAACAACAAGGGATTTAGTTGTAGCGCAAGATAAAAAAAGAACAAACCCAAACCCCTGCTGTGTTGGAATAATGAGACAAAGGTCACTTTAGTCATTGCTTTAAACCCAAGCCATTCCTGTAGATCTCTTCCAGTAACAGAATATCATCCTGTGCTCATAAATCAACCTTGCCCTTATTTTCATGGAGTGGTTTGTATTCATACGGGTGAGTGGTATGTCTTGTCTGTGCATGTCTGTGGTGTCTGAAAGAATTGTGAGCATTTTCTTGCTCTTTGTTACATCTATTTTTCCATGGAATCCTTGATGCTATTTTAATACTTCTATAACCATTTGTTTTTGCACATTCCTTTTTGACGTTGTGCTGAATTCAACTTGATACCAGGCAGAATCCTTGCCATTTGTCAGGAGAGGCTGATTTTGTGATTGCATATTAGACCTATGATGTGGGTAAAACTTGCTATTACTACTACCATAAACTGTTTCAAATCAGCAAAAGCATCTCAGATGTGCATTGTGAATCTTATTAGTAAGAACTTATTCCAGCTGAGCCCCTGAAAATCAGAGGGTTTTCAGTGGGAGAAAAAAGGAAGTGTAAAAAAATGAATATTCTTAAGAAAGCTGTAAGCAAAGGAAGTCCTTGATGAGAAAACTGACCATACAGTTGTCAAAGAAACTATTTCTTTCTTTTTAAAAAAATAAGCTCTTATTAAAAATGAGCAAAATAAACATGAAGACAGGCAGTAAGAAGACTAGTCTTCTTTCTCTGTTAAGATAGTTTAGTTTTTGATTATTGCTTTTCAAATCCATAATCATGACATCTGGGAGCAGACATGTTCCCAGTTCAGCTGACAGGTACCTCAATTCCCCTTGTTGCAATATGTGTCTTTTCCCTCTCATCTTTTTCCCTATGTACCTTCAGGAGAAGCATGAAACTTCTTTTTTCTAGTCTCCCATTAGGTGATTGAAGACTGTAGTTAGATCCCACACAAACTCCTCATCTTTAGAATGCTCCAAGACATTTAAAAAAAAAAAAAATAGTAAAAAGAAGCTTTGTTAAGACTGTTGAAGGAAGGAAAGCCATTGATAGGCTGTCACATAAGAGATGGAATATATGTTTAGGAAATATTAGCTACGGAACTAAAAATGTCAATATATGTGGAGTGCAGGCTTAATTTTGTTGTTTGTTAAAGTTCTGAGAAAGAGAGAAGGACTCTTATTTTAATCACATCTAGCTGTGTAGCCCTACTTGTAATAGAGATTTTCATGTCTCCTAATGTGACCTCTTGTTTTCCAGGTACTAAGGGAGGGTTTATAACATCCATTAGTAGTATTCTGCTCTCAGCAGCTTTTCACCTAATAAGAACATCCAAATCACCTCTTCTTCTTTTCTCGAAAATCCTTCACAGGCATCTTTCTTCTGCAGAAGTGCTTCAATATGTATGCAGTGTAGTGGCTGATGTTTGCCACTGTGACAAACAGCAGATTTTATCTCCTTGTAGTGTGTTGCAAGACTATAATTCCCTGCAATCACAGTGTTTTATATGGCAATATTGCATTGCAAGCAGATACCTTTTTTGATTTTTAGGCACAAATTAGAATATTTTTAATGCTACATATTTGAAAATATTTTACACAAGTGAATATATATGTTTTGAATGATTCCTTTCACAATTTGCCTATTTAAAACCTGACCTAATTTTCTTTTGTTGTTTTTCATTCTTTTGTCATTCATCCTCCCTCCATTTTGTTAGTGATTCCAGTGTTTTTGATTCTAATATAGCTGGTAGCATGCTGTTGGCTGTTTCATCCAGGTGTGGAAGATTTCAAACAATTGAGTAGCATTTCTTTGCACCAGCTGTAATATGCCTGTCTTGTTCTGATAACTGACACCTTGTCAATATTTCTTCATTTTGCTTATAGTCCTTCAGTGACTTCATTATTCCTCTAACTTGCCATTCCACGCAAAACAAACTATAATAATTTTCACTGTTAGAACAATTATCACCCAGTATTCTCAGAAAGAGAAACATCTTGAATTGCGTCACTACAAGAACCAAAGCAGATAAACAACTGCTCCAGTGCCCACACCAAGGGATGATGCTGGCTATTATTGCCAGCTGGACTTTGCACCACTGGTGACAGCAGTTTGCTCCATCACCTTCCCAGGGACTGAGGTCAGGCTGACCAGCCTTTAATTAGTGATTTGGATTCTCCTGCTTGCCCTTCTTGAAGAGAGATGAAGACTTGCTTCAAAGATTGCTGCTCTTACCATGTTCCTACCACGGTTTAGAATATTTCTCTTTAAAAACACTATTTACAATTATTGTTTTGACAAGTTTTAACTGAGAGTTAAATACTGTGATTTGTAATTCCCTAGACCCCTGCCAACATTTTTTAGGCAAGAAAAGTTGCAAAGCTGCAGATCTCCAATATAGGTGCTCATTTTAACCAGTCTGCATATTTTATTAGCTGTATTTTATTAAATACCTTCTGTCTTCAGCAACTGTAGTCTTTAGGCAGGTATCAGCCAGTCCTAACGAGCTTGTTGTTCAATTTTCCAGTGTATTCCAGCTAATCTTCTTATACTTCTGTTCATAGCCTGTCCTCACTACTCAAAATTTTTGATACTAGATTAGAGACTGTCTAATTTTGTTGTGAAATGGTGGGAAAATTATTATTATTCAAAGAATATTATTCAAAGAATTCTTTTAGGTTTTTTTTCATTGTTGCTTCTTTCTAGCTTTCACTCATCTTGTCTCGATATTTGCTAATTCACAGAATCACAGAATCATTAAGGTTGGAAAAGACCTCCAAGGCCATTGAGTCCAGCCTGTGACTGAACATCAGTGTGTCAACTAAACCACAGCACTCGGTGCCACGTCAAGTCATTTCTTGAATGCTGCCAGGCACAGTGACGTCATCACTTCCTTTCCTTTTTCTGTATTAGCTGGAGACCTTAATCAGGTTTTTGTTACATTGGGTAATTATTCTTCCTATTCCCTGTTTTCTCTTCTATCTTCTTTTCTGAGCATTGCCAGTAGTGTCTTGCTATTTTCCCAATTGGCTTCTCTTGGGTCAGATTTATTTCTTCTGAATGAGGTCAACTGCACTTCAGTAGATTTTTAACTTCAGTATGTACCCAGATAATTTCCTCAATTATTGGCATATTTTTTCTACTTATCATATAATTTTATCCATTAGGATAAACTTTTAAGACAATTCTGACAAGGAGAATTCAACTTTAAATGATCTTCTGGGGAAACCAAACTATTAGCTGTCTAGAAACCCTGTTGCTCAGTTCAGTAAGGGCACTTCTATTAATTAAGGATCAGAATGCACTTCACCAATGGAAACTGAAGAGGAAACATCAGGAGATGAGGAAATGAGAGATTTTCCAGCATGGAGTGTTTAAAACAGTGACCCTAAAGTGAACTTTAACTACTTCTACAGGCAGCAAAAAATTCAAAGCATTTGACAATAACCTTTAAGGTGAAGGATGAATGCTGAGGGAGGAAAAAACCTTCACCCAAACCGCACACACATAAAACCAGTTTCTGGATTTATAGATTGTTACAGGGTAATGAAGGTGGTTAACTTGTTCAATTCCTGTAAATCTTTCTATGTGGAACAGTTCATCCAGATAGAGAATCAGTAATTCTACTTCTATAGTAGCTCTATAGTGTAAAATGTTAGATAACTTTCCTAAAGATTATTGATAATATTTTATTCCAGTTACTCAGAAAACCACATATATTTGTGATTTCTAAGAGTAAAGGAATTTGTATTTATACCTAGAAGAGAATACGGTCTCAACCTCAACCCCTCAACCCTAGCCTAAGAGATATGTTTTTCTAGCTTTGTTATTCCTGGCAAGAACAGAAATCCACAAGGGCTTCCTTCCTCATAACCTACAGGCTTCTCTACCCTGCAGCCACTCTGAGTACTTAACGAGCTAGTTTCTGAGTCAGGTGTAGGAAACTGATATATTTACAACAAAATAAAATTGCCAATGGAAGTCTGAAAACTGAAATAGTTATCACTTTATTTCTCTCCCCATTTTCATCATAATATAATAAATTAAGTTACCTTTTATACTCTTGGAAAGGCCTTTGTAGCTACAAATCCAAATGGTTATTGCATGAAGACAGTTCATGCCTCCTCCTAGCCTTTGATTCAGTTTTCAGCACTGCCAGTGGATCTCAGCTGAAAAATAAAGCATGATGGGAAAAGAAACTGAGGTTTTTTGATATTTCTAAGTTAGAAAAAAAAAAATTAACATTTTGAATGGATAATCAGAAGTGAAAGAGCTTTTGGTAATTTTCCTTCCAGAATTCTCAAACGCTGAACCTTTGCAGCACTCAGCTTCATTAATTAATTGTGTCAAACTTGCCCAGAACCACAATCTGTGCCTCAGGATTTTCCCTGACTGTTCGGGAGCTCCCAGATCCCAGTGTGGCTGCACTACACTATATCTGAAAAGTGCTGGCCTGTGTGATGCCTGCAAGGAGCTGCCCTGCAAAAGTAGTGCTAAAGCTGAATTGTTTCACAGACAATCAGAGAGTGGCTGCTGTTCAGGAAGGATGAATGTGCCAATATTCATTTTGTTGCATTCTCAGAGCTCCTCACAACCATGGGAGATGCCATCTGTGCTCATGAGAAAATGGAGGCTGCACTTGTAGCCAATCACTGCACATGCTACACAGAGTGGGGATGTGCTTGAAACACCATCTCCCTTGGATTCATCTCTTCCCCTGGAAGATGTTACTTACTAATGTTTTGGTTGTTGGGTTTTTGGTTTTAGTCCTGAATCTAGAGCTTCCAAAAATGGAGGTACCACCAAGAAGGAATCCAGATAGGGTTTTTTAGGTTTTTTTTTCCCAAACAAATTAGAAAAAAATACTGCAAATCCATTTTCCCTGTTTTCTTTTTTTTTTTTTTTCTCCTGGTATTGTAAGAAGGCTATGGCCACAAGAGTGAGTTTCTTCTGATAGTATTTCTAATTAAAAAATACGTTTAAAGAAAGAGATGCATGAAATGGCAGTCTTCTTGCTTTTACACTCTTAAGTGAAAAACTACCTAATTAACTTTCAAATGGTGGAATTTTTTACACAAATGATAAAAATCACACATTGAAAGAGAACCTTTCAAATTATTAGGTAGTGGAAATTACACATTTTGAGCATTTGTTCCAATCAAGCAGCAATTTAGGTTTCCTTCCAAACATCCTATTTCTCCCCCTTTACTGGTGGAATCACACAGCATTCCTTTCACAGCCTCTGCAGTCTGGTGTGTGCGTGAGAGAAGAAGAAGAATGACTTCTGTGCTTCAGGTGAAATGGCTGGGATGGCTGAAATAAATGATGATTACCTGGATTTCCATTCTGAAGGCAAATGAGCAGAAAATACCATGGCAGCAAGAATCCTTCAATCTAATGCAATCTAATGGAGCTGTAGCCTCCAAAGGCCCTTATTCAACTTTTCTAGTTGTGTGACCACTGCCTTAATAAAGTTTGTGTTCATTAATGATCTAGGTCTGTGAAAAGCTAAAAAGTACCAAGACACAACCTATTAGCATGTCTAAAAAGCCTAACAGAGTTCTGTGTTTCATCACAACATGGTGTTCTCATGCAATGTTCACTGAAGAAACTGCTTTGTAGTGGAAGAGAAGTCAGCTGTGCTTTCTGTGGAATAAGGAAGAGGGGTGGAATAAGGAAGAGCCAAACCTGTCTGTGAGAACACACATGAAGATGTTCTGTCCATCTATAACTGCTGTTTGAATAAACAACGGCATTTGAAATTAAGCTTTCCAGATTCTAAATTCTTTTCAGCAGAGATATGCTACCAGCTTACTAATTTATACATTGTTTTTATATTTAAAGAAAATGTTTCAAAGCAGCTTGGCTTTGTGTATACGACCCAGAAAGGGCTATACATATCCCAGTTTAAGCATCTCTCATGTCATCCTTAAGGGGGAAAATCAAAAAAGAAAGTCATTCACTTAATTTAAGGCTCAATGTTGCCCAGCTTGACTATTTTAAAATTAATTTCTCAAAGCTCCTCTTAAAAGGAACTATATTTATTTCAATTTTTAAATTTTACTGTTGGAGATAGGTAGGGTCAAGATCCCTCCCCTCCAAACACATTTATCCCATGTAATTGCAGACAACTCTACCATAATCATTGTTCCAATGATTTGTCTTTTGTGACCAAAATTAAGCTAGTTCAGACCGTCAACTCTCTTTTAAGATGTTTTGGCTAGACCTCCTAAGAAATAGTATATCCATTCTCAGCTTGTGCACTCTATCTGGAGGAATTCTCCAGATTCTCAGATGCTGCTTTTAAATTGATTCTTTTATTGATTCATTATTCCCTGAATGTAACACATGCCCTGCAAAGGGGAAACAGAGTATACTAATGCATCTTGGAAGCTGGAGGGAATTTCCTCACATATAATCTGTTTACTTATTCACCCCAGCTAATTCCTAAACTTAAAATTGATGACTGGGAGTTTCTCTGATGATCTTTATATCATTCATGGAGTTGGAGAGCATCGCATGTTCTAGAAATGTTTCTGTTGTTTCGCCATCGTTGTACATCCTTACATCTTTTTGGTCCAGATGCTTGGAATTTAGAAGTTGCAGTAGCTTTTACAATGAGAAGACACCATTTCAATATGGGATTTACTTGAACTCTTGGTGTCATGTTACATGAGAGTCTACCAAGTCAGAATGAACCAACACAATACTGTCTCTACAAATTTATCTGAGAGAAAAACTCAAGCCCTTATTTTTAATTTCAGACATCTTCATTAATCCTGTGGCTTCGCAGAGAGATGATATGGATAAGAAAAATGAATTTGCAAATAAAACATTTTGGTAACAATTCTTTTTCATCTTGTTTTGCACTTCTGATTCTTATCCTGCCCTACCTTTGCAGTGATATAACATAAGTGATACTTAATATAAGCATTGTCTAGATTTATATTGAATTCTGACCAACACCAACAAAACTTGAAAGAAACAAAAAGGGCAAGTCTTAAGGAAAACAAGAAGAAACCACTGTGGGCCAGGCTGGTGCTGTTTGCTGGAACTCCTTTTCAGAGAAGATGGTGATAGCCAAAGGGAAGCTGACACAGTTGATAATGACTTGCTTTTTCAACACAGTGGATCGACTGAGATGTACAGAAATGAAGCCAAAACCGCTGATAAGTCTGCACTGAGCCATTCTACCCATTCAGATTCTGTCTTCCTATTTTGTTAAAATCATCACATAGAACATGCAATTACAAACCAAGCCAAAATTAATGCTCATAAATATGTGATCAGAGAAATGCAGAGTCCCCAGATAAAAGATTAATAATGGCTGAATGGCCTTAACATATTTCCTTTGATTCATGGGAGCATGGTTATAGCATAGGGAAATGCCACTGCTTTCAGATGAAACAAATGTCTTTGTATTGACTATCGAAAGCAACAGATGTTCTGCAAACCAGTACTTCCACAAAGGGACAGCCTTGGAACTATTTTGTAAACAACCTAGCTTAAATTTTAATACATGCACTTTGAGGATGGCTGTGTGACAGATGGGTCAGGCAAGCTCTGTAATGCAAAGGGCATCTAACTGAATTTGGAAAGCCTCAAGCAGCCTGGTTTGTTTTTTGGAAAATAAAATCTGAGAGCACTTCCCTATGCTTGTACATTTCTCTGTGTGTGTGTCCTTTTCTGTATATATATGTGTATGAGAAAATGAGAGCTCTTTCTTAAAAAATTTTCAAAACTGGTATGGATCAGGAAGATACATACATATATGTAATTCTCTGAAAATGTTTTTCCATGTTTGATTGTTTTCATTAAGCGATGAGCTTGTGAATAGGTACCTAATGAAAGTGTGGTTGAAAAGCAGCTGGAAAGCTCCAGTGATACTGTGAAGCTGATAAATTCTTTTCCTCAGGGTCTGCCCCTCAGGTGTAATTCCAGCAGTGTGCAGCTTATGAAAAGGTACAGCAGAGCACCATGAGGGCCTCACCAACTGAGCATTTTCTGACACTTCCTAATGAGGATGCCAAAAGAGAGGCGCTATTTCAGGGGAACTGCTGGGATGGACAGGTGTCCAGCACACATCAGATACACATACATCTGTGGGATCTAATTCTTGCCAACCCTACCTGCTCATTGTCAGGAGACAGTGGAGGCTGCCCACCAGCAGGGCTGCTCCCCTGACGGACTGGTGCTTGTGGCAGCATCACTGGAGCAGGGATGGATGGGCCCAGGCTGGCTTGAAATGGGACTCCTGAACCTTTGAAAGGTGGAGGTGGTGATGGGAGCAGGTACTCAGGTGCTATCGGTACCTTCAGGGCCCTGACACTTGCTGTATCACTGCTCTTGGTTTTCTCTGCAGCTTCTGGTGTTCTGCATGGACACCTATTATAAGGACTTTTTCTAGTTCTTGATGTACAAGATGCTTTTCCCATACCTGTTGAATGGGTTCACCTGGAAAATAAAGAGAAATCTGCACTTTTTCCGTTTTACACATTAACTCTGATGGATCCAGGAGATGTGGCAGCTTTATTTTATAAGAATATCTGTGACTACTTATGATCCACACTTTTAAGTCATTGTCTTGCCTGAGAACTTCCATCTGCCATTCTGTTTCAAAAAGAAAAGTGCTTAAACCCTTTTAAAATGTCCCTACCCAAACAATACCACAGCAAAGAAAAGAATAAAACTTCTCTGGATAAGGCAAATTTCTATGTTTTGGAGAAGATTTTTTCAGATTTTCATCCATGTTTTCATTTGCAAGGGCAAAGATTACAGAAAGACTAAATGTTTTGAAGTTTTGCATAACTTATGCACCTCTCTCTTGCAAAAGAGAAAAGAAAATATTGAAGTGATGTACTTTTAAAGTCAGTGAACTCTGATTTGCTTATTTCAGCAGCTATTGCCATTGACAGACATTTCCAGGCATCACTCTGCTCTTCTGGTGCATGTACCACTCAAAGGCCAAGCTTTAACAGGGCTCTTGTGCATGCATTTTAAAGAGGGGAAATTGTCTGTTAGTTGAGACTAAACACAAGCATACATGGCTATCTGGCCTTGAAGATGGAGTTAATGGTTGCTTTATTGAAAGGGACGTAAGCCATTTTAATTTCAGTGAATATGTGGGCTTTAAGAATGTACTTAAGTGACTTTCCTGTTGCTTTCAGAGCTGAAGCCTTTGAAAATTAATGTTGCTGATTTAGGTACCCTGGCGAAAAAAGGAAAAGCTTATTGGTCTGTCACTTATGAAGTCAGTAGATAAAAAATACCAGACTATTTTGGATAGATTGCAGTCAAAGAGGAACTATTAAATCTCTCTTAATAAAAGTAATATGTATGAAAAATTAGTTTCTGCCTCTTTTGCCTTATTGGAAAAAGAAAATATGTTAAGGTGAACCTGGTTATAGTCTTATATAATACTGACTGAATGCCAGTGAGACAATGTACACTTAAAAAGGCAAAAAAAAAAAAAGCTAGACTAACCTCCAAATCTGCATTACAATGCATAATTTCCTTTTCCAGAGAAACATTGCTTGAGATATATTTGTGTGGATCAAGAAAGTTATTGCTCTGGTATTGCCCTTAAATAGCACAAGCAGTAGTGTCGTATTACCTCCAGGGACAGCTTGAACAATTGCTGTGCTAGTGCCTTTCTCCTTCAAAGACAGAAATTTGCATTGGATTCAGATAAGGTTGCATCCTGAATGCAAATATGATCATAATTAATACAAAGAAGGGACAGGCATAGTACTGCGCTATTATGGTTATACTGTAAAATCCATTATGTTTATAGGAAGCTCCTGACAGAAATAGCTTGCCTTCTTAAATTGCACTAATGAAAAAGAGGACAAAAAGTCATTGATAAACTGCCACCACCCCTATGTCCTTGCAATATATTAGCCCAAAATAGCACATTGACGATGTATAAATCTATGGAATTATGATGGAGAAACACGAAGGGTACAAAAGCCTGTGTTTCCAAGGGCATTTCCATTATGCAACCCACTACAGTGGCTCAATAGACTTAATATGTCACTGTCTGATAATTAAAAGGGGAGGGTTACTAAGGACTTTTTACTTTATTGATTTATCAAGATATCAATGGGAAATTAGCATATTAATAGTTCTGACACCAGAATTATTTGTCTTTCATTAGCATTTCTCAATGGCCAGAGTAAAGTTTCAGTTTCGTATGACAGGTGCAGTGGTGAGTCTCACAGCCGCTGTTCAAGTCAGTGGCAGAATTCCCATGGATACTGGAGAGAGATTTCTTGGAGTAAGATTGAGGTTGATGCTGTTACCTATGTCTGTTTTCTCCTAAGGATAAATTACCTTATCTCTGGGACAGGAATCTTGGTGCTTATCCAGAAGTGGCTGCCAGTCACTGCCCGAAATCTTGCCCAGTGGCTGCAAGAAGAGACAACCTGCCCATGTTCACTCCTGGTACCACAATGCCTTGTAGCTCCTGTTGGCATTAATCTCACCTGGACTAGGGATGCTTGCAGGGTCCCCTGTGCCCACTGATCCAGGTGAGCCCCAAACTTTATTCTGTAGGATCAGCATGAATCCATGGCCCCTTCAGGCACAGAGCTGCTCTCCATGGCTCAGTCTGCCTTAGTGACTTCTGCGCTGTGCTGAAATGAGCATAAATGTGCTTGGTTTTGCTGTGGTCACAGCCAACCCCATGCAGTAAATGAAGAATGAACAGATTGTGGAGGCACTGCTATCAGCTGAATGGCAGGCTGTGGTGGCAGACTGACGTGGGGTTTTGGCAGGAGCTGCGGGAGAGAGATGTATGAGTAAGAAATTAATTGCTGGCCCTAGCAGATGCCATGTGCTTCATTAAAAAGAGTTAATATTAGTAACACTAAATAAAGTAATATTAATCTATCAAATAAAGATTTGAATAAATGTCTTCAGTTTTAAAATTAAATTAATTTTTGTTTAAAATAAAATTCTACAGAACCTGATGAGGCTTTATGCCACTAATTTAAGGCATTCTGTAAGAACAAGGGCTCACAGTGGCAGCCTCAAGAGCACATTTGATTTAATGCTTTCTAAGTATTATTTGCTTTCCCTCTGGCAGATATAATTAGTGTCTCCCTGACACCCTCAGAGTCTGATTTGCCTTAATTTAACATAAAATCATGAATTAATTATTTTTTAGCTGTGTCACATATCCATAATTCTGATCAAGAACAAACTACATGGAATTAAGCTGCGCTGGTAGGTAAATGCTGGGGCAGATTTTGCTTGCTATTTTTGTCTCTGTGTGCTTGTTTTTTTTTAACAGAAGGCTCATATTGGCACATCTTGATGTTTTGGGCTGTATTCCAGTGGAATTTAACTGGACTAGTTACATAACTCAAGTGGACACTCTTTGGTCCAGTCAGATCCCTGTGTGCATTCAACATGAAGAAAAAAGATTCACCATTTCAGTATGTGCCTGAGCTTACAGTTTCTGGGAATTGAAACAATAAACTCTCCATCCTGCTCTGTTTTTTTGCAGTAGCTTGTCTTCACAACTCTGCCTGTTCTGACTAAGAGAACATCTCTGATGGCACACCATCAACTGATTAAACATCATTTGCTCTCCTAACCCTTTGGACTGGGCTTTTCAGTATTTTTAATTTCTTTTTTTACAAAATCTCCTTTGTGTACTACAAGAAATTCTAAGTAATCTGGTGGAAAGACAGGTGAGTGTCTCTCAACAGGAATAAAAGAACGTATCTATTCCCTGACACACAATACAGACAGCTTTCTGAGTGTTTTATTAGTGATGTTCACAAGCGAATGAAGAGCAATCAAGTCAGACGGGCAATCTAAAACTCACTAGAATAGGGATCCAAAACTGAGCTATGCAAAATGCAAGCTGAAAAACTAGTGCTATTTACACACACAAGAGCTGATTCAAGAAGGCCCCAAGTTATCCCTTTTCAGAGACAGTGAAATTGTCTCATTAGTAAGATGGTGTCCAAAGCCTTTTTTTAGAAGCCACAGTTAGAGTTAAATAGCATTTTTCTCTGCTGTGGCTGCAGTTCATTTTCAATTCAGTATTTCATTTTACCATGTGACATCTTTCCCAATCAATTTAGATATTTTAATACGCACTGATAGTACTGTAACCCACACCATTCCATGAAGCATTTCAAGTTCAAGATGGGTTGATTGTATTGTGGCAAAAGCCACTAATGTAGGTAGCTCTCCGGTAGACCACCACTAGTCATGGAAAGCATTAGTGCATGGTATTTCCAAACAAGGGATTGTGTGTATGTCCCTGAATTAAACAGGCACCATAATCTGTGGATGTTTGTGGGATGGAAGGAAGCTTGAAAGTGGAACACTGACTTCAAAAAGTGGGATTTGGGGGAAGTCTTGTGAATCTTGCCATTTGCTGGAGAAGATGGAGAGTCAAGGCATGACAGTAGAGAAGCTATTTGTGGGAGAAAAGGCATCTGGAAAAAACACCACTGTCATGGCACAAGACCAAGGAGAGGCATGAACAACCAGCTCTTGTACTTCACAGGTTACTCAACTCTCACTTTCTTGATTCTAAAGAGACTTGATACATCTGGCTTCTTTCAGCAAATCCAAGGGGAACCTGGCAAAGTGAAACGGGGAGAGAAGTTGGATCTGTTGATTTTGTAGAGACTAGAGGAACTGAAGAATAGTTTTACAAAGAAGCATGGTAGGAGCTCAGCAGGACCAAGCACTCGGGCCCGCAGGGCATGATATCTCCGCTACCGCTCTGCACAGATGCTCTCCCTGTCACTCATGCTGGAAAAGCCAGACAGCAGGCCTGGCATATGTACAAACGCCTGTGCTCAGTTTATTTAAATATATACTTAGAGGGGTTTGTGTTCTGAAGGCTGCAAACTTGCTCTGTGCTACCACCATGTTTTGGAGTGGAAGGAAAAATAGATCTTGTCAAGATCCCAGCATTGTCACAGTCTGGCTCTGCCCTGGGGAGCCCTGCAGATGGCCCTTGTCATCTGTGAGGGGACAAACCAGCTTCCCAGCACACCTGACACTGGCTCTGCCTGTTCTCCCAGATGCTGAGTCCTTGATGGGGGGCAGGCTCACTTTGCTTCTGCTGCTGGGAGATGCTGCAGCTCATTTTACCCAACGGACTATGTGTACAGCAGACTGTGAGCAGGATTTATTTCCTTTCCAGCTCTCCAGTTTGTCTAAAATAGAGGGGTCTTTATGCTCTATGCTCCTGTGCATATAGGTATGCTTGAAAATGTTTTCATACATTTAGTGGACAGAAAGCACAATATATTAGTCATTCTTGCTGGACTACATTTAAGATATTGAGTGGAAGGAAAATATGTGTTAATGGCACAGTGTGTGGGAAAAAGAAGTAGGCTGTGATGACTAAAATACTATTTTCTCAAGGAAAGTAGCTACCCTATGAAATATTTCATAATTCAGAGGAACTTCACAGATCTCAGTTTATCCCCCATCTCTCAAAATATTGTACATGTTAATCATCTGCTTGAGATATGTGTGATTCAACTTGTGCTTGAACTTCTTCTTCACCTTGTCAGTTGCAATATGGACAGATTCCAGAGAAATAAATACATTCCAGAGTGGGTATTCCACAAATAATGCAAACTCTCATGTGCTGAAATTTGACATAGGACATAATTTCCACTAAAAATTCTGTTTATAAGATCAGGCACAGAGAAAGTACATTCTCTCTCTCTCTCTCTCTTTCTTTCTCTCTCTGTATGTATTTATGTATTTGGTCAGAGATGGTTTCCTGAATGACAGAGTCTTCTGTGATGTGTCTCATAAACAAATGTCATTTTATATATGAAACGACATATTACACAACTGTTCTAAAGTGGCAGACTGCTTCTTTGTTTTTTTTTTTTTTTTAATAAAATCTGATTTTAATCATCACATTTGTGATTAAAATTTCAAAACAAGACCTTATGCAGTCTTGAAAAAAATCCTCCTCAATTGAGATTTACAGAGCAAGACATTGCCTATGTTCTGTTGCCAACACAAGAAACTTCCACATGGTCAGAAATCATGCAGCCTTATTAAGAATCTAGTGGCATCCACATGCTTTAATGGGCATTTACCAGATCTTAATGGCAATGCTTATGAACTGAGTGTAATTTAGTAAATATTATTATTATAACATACAAACACACAGGCACACACACACTCACACATATAAAGCACTATGTAAAAAAAAAAAAAAGGCAAAACCAGAATTTTTTTCTTAATTGCAACAGTGAGTTGTGGCTGTGTCTCCTGGCTAGTGACAAAATGTCAAGGAGGAGTATGAATCACATTAGGAGATGGAGAAAGAGAAGCACTGTGATTCTGAGATTTTTTCTCAGGCCCCTCATATGCTGATGGAAGATCTGAGGACAGTACCTGTTTAAAAGCTTACATAAAACAGCTGTGGGCCAAAACTTATTGCCCTGTATTACCCCAAGTCCCAGATCAGCAGGACGTTATTTTGTTCTGTAGAATCTGGTTATATTTTTCACCTGATTTGAGGCCCCATGATCAGAAAATACAGAGTTACTATACAGTATAAATGTAATCAAAATAAACATTGAGATGCTGAATTTATATTTAGATCATTCTCTGCCCTGCACTAAAGATATTGCAGGCTTGAGAAATGTTGTATTACAGCAGTGACAGGGAGTCTTCCTTAACCAAACACCCCCCTGGGTGTAGGCATGATTCCTTGAAAAACTATTTTTAGGAATATGGTCTGTGGCAGAACATCAGCCACAGGTACTATACTATACTATGTACTTCTTATCAAGTAATCTGAGAAAATCCATTATTATGATAGTTGGATTCTGGGAGTATAACTAAGTGCACATTCCCATGTGACAATAAAAATGTACATTAATATTGGGTTGTCAGCAGTGTGCAAAAGGTTTATCAACACTATAAAAGAGAAAAAAAGGTCATCTTTCGTTTGCATAAATTGTTTTTAATTAATCTGATTAATTTGTGTATCCTGTTGATTCTGGCAATAAGGAATACTGAATTGTGCCAAACACATAATATGAACCTGATAGAGAGAACTTTGGCAGCTTTTCATTCAATGATCCACAGCAACATGCTAAACCCCAATAACTGTTCCTTCTGAAATGCTGTAGTGCAAACTAGAAAGATAAATTGGAATTTAACTGGGCTGGATAAATGGGCCCATTACCAAGGGTTTAGTTCACTGTCATTTTGAGATGACAATTAGATAAAAGATCTGTACTTTACTTGGTATTACAAATAAGTCATCGTTCCAGGATTTTTCAAACAGACATCCCTTTGGAATTAATAATTTACTTATTCCCATTATCTTGGTATGTCTGGGCAACATTCTGCTGGCTGCATTATCAGCAGAAACACAAACAAGCAAGATGCCTGTAGGAGTCCATTGCAAGGTCACAGGTAACCATAAATCCATCCTTACAGCTTCTGTGCTTGCATCACTTACCTTTGGTTCCCTTCTTTGTCTGCCTGGAATGGTTATTTGGGTAGAATTCACAGGCTACAGTCAACAAATCACATAAGGATGGCTTTGAAAAATGGGTGCCGCTATGCCATCACCATCATAGCAGCATAGATATTTGGAAAATTCTTCTTATTCCTCCAACTTTCACCATGTCAGCAACTGCTAAGCAGTTTGTCTATGACCCATCATGAAGGGTCCATGCCTTGTAGGAATCCCCTATGACAGGTTTGTATGTTATCAGGGACTAAAAGAAATGTCTGAATTTCTCCTCTGGAGGGAGCCTAAGTCCTGAGTCACAGGTTTGTTTGATATTGTCCTTTAGCGAAACAGAGACCAATCTCTCCATGAATTATCCAATTCCCAGGATAGTTTCTAGAATCAAAAAAACCCCAACCTACTCTTAAGCTGACTTGAGGCAGTGTTGGCTGACTGATATGTATCAGTTATTCAACATCCAAGGCAGCTATCAATATACCCATCTCTCCTTACCAGGGACAAACACAGACCCAAAGCCATGGCCAAAGCTGATGGGTGAGTGAATACTTCTGACAGGTCCTGAAAATTGCATTGCAGGTCAGGAAAGCCTGTGCCAGTAGAGGAAGTTCTTCAAATGAAAGCCATTACTAACAAATGCAGACATACAACATGCAGGCTTCCTTCAAGCAATTACTGTAAAATCTCTTAGTACTTATCATTATAAAGGAACTCTCATAATTTGTAGAGCTTTATACAAGTCTTTTGGAAATCTTAGATGGTAATTTTAATAATTGCTATTGAAAATTTTCCAAAGGAGAATTACAATTTTACCTACTCAATCCTCCCATATCTTATGCATTACCTTTTACAATGTTTCCCGGAATGTTCTTTACAACCTTTCACCCTGAGCTGTGTTTCTGGACCCCAACAATTAGCCAGGTTGACATCTAGGTTTGCAGGCACTGTGACTGACCCTTTAACCCATGCATCATTCCACAGCTGTAACAGAGAGCAAACTTAAAATTCACCTCCAGTGTGCTCTCCTGACTCACTACAAACAAATCAATCACCTGCTTGCCTTTTCCCTGATATTACAGGCACCCCTGAAAGAAAAGGAATCTGCATACATTAGATCTTTTTTGAAGCTTGGCTTTATTACCCTGACAAGAACATACCATTTCTGGCTGTCACTTCTTGCACATTCAGCTGTACATGGGTTTCCTAAAGGTCAAGTTATCTCATCTGAAAGAATATCAGTATGGATTGAAAAGCATATAACAGCATAGCTGGCGTAGCTCTCCAGTGAGACAGCAAGGCTGACTGAAGCAGAATTCAGAGGTCATTTTCTTTTGGTATCAAAAATATGCCAAATCAGAAACCTGCAAAGCAGTGGCATGGTGTAAGTCATTAATCTTTATAGAATATTAGGAACTGGAATTAGGTGCTGGATCATGTGCCAGGTTCAGAAGGGCAATACAATAATTAGTGTTCAGCGGAAACCATGAATGGTCCCTTCTCTCATCTTTCTCTGTGAATGTCTAGAAGAGGACATGTGCTCAAGTGTACCTTCAAAAAAACCCCCTCTGCAGCAACCATGCTTCTTCCATGCTCTGTATTCCCCAAGTCTCTGCCTCTCCTTGCTTTTTGCAGAATTGTGAGGATACAGGGAAATCAAACCAAATTCTTACACAAGAGCATATGGAATCTGAATACGCATATTCAACTATGGTTAGCCAAAAGGAGGAGTTTTATTTTCATCTCTTCAGCAAGTGCTGCCTGCAGGGCAGCATCCTAGTGGCATCAGAAGGAGCAGCAGGTCATTCTTAAAAGTTGTTTGATACCTGAACGTGGTCTCACTGACTCCATGCATGAAAGGTAAATAAAATCTCAGCACACCACTGCTACTTTTGTGACCTGAAAAATGACCTTGAGAGACTGAGATGTACTGATCAAAGAATCATTCAAGAGACAGAGACAATCAGAGTTCAGCTGTGTTCTATGCCTAAGCTCTAGATGAGGTTTGTCTACTTGATATATTTGTTCAACATCACAAATAATTCTGATTATGCAACTCCTGTCAGTGGAAACTGGCAGCTGCTGAGAGGGGTCTTTGTGAAATGGGAGTAGAAAAGCCACGATGAAGACGAAAGGTGTGTAAAGAAGTATTTTGTGCCAGCATTTGGTTCCCCCTACTGCTTTTTTATATCATTCTGACAATTTAAGAGAGCATTCAGTATAAAACACAAGTATATAATTTCTATATATAATGTTGTATAACATATAATTTTCACCCCTAACATATTTTTCTTGCCTTTTTTTATTCCATGCAGTGATTGAAAAATTGTAGAACAAATAGGAAATGTTTGCTTTCTTAATTTTTTTTCAGGAGTTTTGTAGTGATTCAGTGGTGGATTAGAACACACAAAAAGGAAGATGATGTCTCTTGAGCCAGGGATAGCAAAGTTGTCGCTGTATGCGATTCAACAGCAGTTGTGCTAGAAAGCAAACCCCAAGATTGTTATCAACACAGGAAAGGCTGCTTGAAAAGGGCAATACTGTGATATTTGAAATAACATATCAGAACATTGTGTTTTAAGAAAAGTGCAATACAGAAGTAATTTAATTGTTACTGTGCTACTGTAAGAAAGATATAAGGAGGTTGGAGCATACAACACACAAGCTCTCATTTTATCAGAGGTTATGTGGAAACCTTATCCAGAGGAAAAGTTTTCTGAGTAGCAGCTGGTGTCTAGACGGCCTTCCCAGATTTTCCTGTGGAAATGCTGTAACCTTATTGATATAATTGTTCCTAAGCCTGATTTAATTCACAGAAACGAAAAGGGAATTTTGGCAAGTTTAGCACTGTACAGATGATTATGGCCCAGAGGTCAATAGGCCTGAAGCTAAGCACGCATTAGCATGCTTTTTTCCTGAACTAAGGCTGATAAATCCCTCAAAAGTGGTTCATTTCCAACATTTGGATATTTTTACTGCAATGATAAATGTAAAATAGAGTTTATAACTTAAATGCCTGATAACTACCAGGCCTGATGATGTTTTGCAGCTTTTTATTTGCAAACAAGAAGAGAATATGGTTCTATTTGTGCAGCATTTGTGGAATAGCTGGTTTCACACAGATTTAATGTGAAGCTGCCTATTTGTCCACAGACAAAAAGTTTGCTATTTGTTATTCATCATTCTTTAGCTTAAAATATGGGAATAAGAACAATACCTTATGAATTCAGTTATCTGTCAGATGCAAGGAGCAGTCAATTGATCATATTAAAACACTCATTACAAAGGATTGTATTGCTAACTCTGTGAAAATCCAATTTGAATAAACAAATCTTTAACATAGATTTGAAGGGATATATTTCTGAAAAGCATTTTTACAAGTGCACAGACAACCAAGTCATCTGCAGGATGTCAGGAAAAATTGCCCCTATCCTTTAGGGTGATCCAACAGGGTATTTGCTCTATGGGATTGACCACCCGAATGGCTAAGGGTTGCCTGGAGGGTACTGAGTGCTTCAATGCTTATTAAGGCATATGGGCCTCAGTCTCCATTATCTTAATGCTGTCAGATTTGAATGCATCTTTAAAGTGAGGGGAGCTACTCTCTTTAAAACATCTTTAAAGTAAACTTTGACCCTATGGGAAAATGGATTTAGCACCCTTCAGTATCGGCTTCCCTGCCATTTTCTTTTCCTGATTGTCACTTCAGCCTGAAAACAAGTTTATGCAGGTCCATATGGAGATCACTTTATAGATTTAGAAATCTATAAAGAAAATTGCAGAAGGGCCTGGAGCTTCAGAGATCAGTAGAATCACAGCGGTGCTCCTGTATAACTCACGGCTTGGCGCAGCAGGGGGTGCCGTCACACGCAATCCAATTTCTTTGGAAAGATGATGGAAGACAGGTTTTATCACACGCATGCCACTTTACTTCTCAAATGCAAATATGGATCTCCATAATTTATAGCTTGGGTTTCTTTTAAAGTTTATTTTTTATTCTCTCTCTGTGCATTTGTGCAGATATGTTGTCTGAGTAATTGCTAGAATGGAGCTTTTGTTTGGAAGAGGGATCTGGATTATGCCGTGAGGCTTCTAGTAACTCTGTGATCATTTCAGCAATTTCCATTTCCAATCATCACATGGAGAACCATATCTCAGACACAGCTTATTTCACACATTCAGAAACTTTGCATAGGGGTTGTCTGTTTTCACTCACAGCAAGGATGGGCAAATCTGTTCAGACAAAACTAAAATCTGGAAGAAGCATTTATTGAAAAATCTCAGTCAGCTCTGCATATAGCCAACTGGAAAGTAGAGTTTCATGCAGTCCTTCTGCTAGAATTGCTCGGGGTCGCCTCATAAATCAGAGGGAAGGCAAGAGCTGTGTGCCTTGGATGGATGCAACATGTTTTAGCCGTAGTCTTGGAGTAGAAATCTAAAGGAAACAGCACAAAGTGCTCTCAGAAAAAAAGATGATGCTCTCAGAAAATTAAGTCATTAGAAACATCATACAAAATCTGTTCTTGTGACTTTTTCCATGGTATTTCTTAGAACAAAACCTTTTTGAAAGCATATATAATAGAGGAATTATATTGTAAATGAGTGGGAGGAATTTGTCTTCTAACAAACTGAGAATTGCTTCCTTGGCTTTCTTAGTAGCCTAGAACAAATTAGCTTGGGCTTCATTTTCTTTCAGTAGAGCTGCTCCTCTCCTACAGCCAACATAATCTATCTTTCTGGCTATAAGTATCGTGAGGAGGTTTAACGTGTATCTCTTCACTGATAAATAAATCCACATTCTCTATAGGATCGTGTACTCTCCTGATATGAATCTTTTGTTTGAAAAGGAGGATGTTATTCACGGAACATACAACTCTCAGAAATAGCACTGTGGAGTAAAAGCTGACCCTGAAAACAGCAAGGACATTTGCAGCTTCCAGTAATGAGACAATACATGACAGAAAAAAGGAGCACCTGGAAAAATGGCAGGATGGTGGAGGATAGTTCATGTGCTGTCTCTGTGGAGCAGCTGTTGAGGTCAGAAACTCAGTTGAGTTCTAGGGAGAAGGGAAGGGTAGAAGAATTCAAAAGCCTGTTGACACACACTGTGCCTGAAGAGAAGACATTTTCTATTTGCCTGTGGCTGTAGTCCAGCTGAAAACAAAATTGCTGATAAAAGGAAGCATTAAGTTACCTTCCTAGACCATCCACTTGCTGGTGCAGCTTTGTTCTCAAAAAATAGACCAATTTCTGCTTTTTGCTATGACATAATTTTGGAGTTCGGACGATTTGGCTTTTCAGGGAATTACTGGTGGGAACAAGCCTTCAACCTTCTGACACAGCCAAATTTACACTGACTATTGTGTAACTATTTACACTGCTATCCTGCTAAAGATCATCTGGTTCCCCTCTGCCCTTCACCCGGTGTACTGCTCTTCTGGCTGCTGATCACGTGTGCTATCCATAGGCACAGACACAATGACCCCAGATGTCAACAAGTTTTGGAGCTGAGGCCGCCAGCACAGACCCCTGGCTAACCCTTGGCTACAGCACACAGGTCAGTCCAACAAGAAGAAGATACTGAGCCTTCCCTCACTTTCTTCACTTATTCTTCCCTCGAGGGCCATCATCAATACAGATCTGATGCACTGTGGTCTGAGCAGCAGGAAAGATACTTGCCTTCTACTTTTTTCCCCTCTCAGACACATTTTTTACTTTAGTGTTTCAGCTATGTCATATACTCTCTTATTTCTGATTTCAACTGCAGCCATGGAGAGGCAGGGGTACCCATTTCATTGATGTTGCGAGAGTAGAGTTTCAGGAGGCCTGGGAGGGCAGCCAGGGTGCTTCAGTGTGTCTGAGAAAGCCTTGAAGGATTAAGCCTTGTGGTATCCCTATGCATGGTTAAAACTAGATCATCCTTAAGGCCCCTTCCAACCCAAACCATTCTATCAGTCTATGATTCTGTGATTCTATGATTCTATGATTCTATGATTCTATGATTCCATGATTTGAGTGGCAGACAGGGCTCCTGTCGAGGGCCCTGAGTCCCTGTTCTCTGCTGCCTTTGTGTCCCAGACCTCAAATCATCAGGTGAATAAAACCCAACATCTATCCCATGGAGCTGAGAGCACTTATCCTTCTTTGGGACACATGGTGATTTGCAATGCAGTGGAGACGCATTAATTCATATCTTTCTGAAAAGCTCAAGCTGGCTGTGATTGTGTCTCTTTTCAACTTACTGTATTTTAAGGAGGGCTGATGATTTTCCATGTCCATGTCCCTGACAGGCAGACCCCCAATGGGATCTGAGCTGATCCAAGAGGAGCACGCACAAGCTCAGCTATCATTTGACTCCACATCCTATTACCATTTCCAGCATTGTCTGCTATCTGCCATCCCCTCTGCCTCGTGTATTAAAGAAGATAACGTGGCACTGCTGGAATAAATATAGCGCATAACTCTCCTGTCAGGGTGCTTACTTCATTAGTCAAAGAAAACTATTATTCTCATAGTTTTTCTCCTTGTAATTTTCCTGAAAGGCACTTTTTTATTCCTGCTGGAGGCCCTGTATGTGTAGTCAGCCATAGCATACATTGTCTAAAGCGCTATTTGAGCTCTCTGTAAGTAACCCTTTCAGCAGCATTCCTTATTTCAGAGGAAGAGATGAATGATACCACGACTGAGAACTGAATTTTCAGACATTTTTAAAATAACTTTTGCAGTTCTTTTATTGGCTTATTTTGCAGTGGGCTAGTCAGTACTGGGTTAACAGCTGAACTTGAGGATCTTAGAAGTACCTTACAAAATAAACAATTTTATGATTCTATGCATGGTACATAGCCCTTCCATACAAGATTTGTCTCAGAGGAGAGTCACTTGGTTTTGGACTGAGTCAGCCAGAAGTGAATTTTGGAAGAAGTAGTGAGGTTTTGCAGTCAGGCAACAACCTCAGTTATTGATAAATGTGTCTGTTTCTTGTCAGAACACATATGGGCAAGCTGCTGAAAGGCTGATTCTTGACTGCAATTTCTAATGTTTCTGCTCACCACTCATTACATGTCAGGACCACAGACCACATGGCCACTGTGGGCTGCAATGGGCTGGATACGCTTCGACCCCATCTCTCTCATTTCTACCCTCAAGGGAGCATGGATATAAGGCCCTTTTTTAACTTGGAGTCTGGCTTTGCTGCTGAAGGCTACTGTGGGTGTATACCACAAGGAAAATCTTTCCAAGCGCAGTTTATTTCAAATATTTCAAATTTTAACAGGGTTTAAATGGACACTGCGTCTCAGTCATGTGATCTCCTTTTTGTTTCTTTCTTTAGAAAAAGTAAGCCTGAAATATTTATTTTGGTCTTTTATTTTAAATTATTTGTATTCCAGTTTGCTTTCCCACCAGAAATACAGACACAGTCTACTCTCTTTTCCCCAGAGGACTCTATGGATAACTGAAAAACTCACAAGTTTTTATCATCAAGAGAACAAAAGCAGTGCAAAGTGCAAAGTGAGAAACAGCACACTGTTTTTTAGCCAGGCAACTTAAGACTCGTACCTTTGTCCATTTTTTGACTCTTAATTAATTCAACCACCTTCTAGACAATCAAGCCTAGAGAAAACTCCACAGAAAAGTTTCTCAGTCCCTTAGCAAGGCATTAAAAAATTGAAGAAGGCAGCAGATTATATCTCAGAAATAAGAAATGAACAGTAAGCAGAAATCTTTAGAGAAAAAAAGAAAAATCAAGTTTTGCACTTCTTTATGCAAAAGCAAGCTGAAAGAAAGCACGTGTCTTCATGTGTCTATCCAACATTGAATGACATGAAGTAAGACATTGGAGGGCAGGAATCTTGTTAAACAAACCTTAATATAGAATGGATCTTGATTTTAACAAAGTAATTGTGATTAACATTTCTGATCAGCTGAGGTGTTCCCTTTGCAAAAGATACTGTAGTGTATTCCAAATGGCAATAACTACATTTAATCAGAATTGCCAAACCTCATAGAAAAATATTAAGTAAGAAACAGGTTGCTGCAAAACTGAGTAGTATGATTTCTCTTGCCAGATGTGGTTAAAGTGTAATTTATGATCAGTGGCCTGCATGCTTAAAGAGTTTCACTCTCTTTCAAATAATAAGTGTTGGGGTCACCTTTCTTTCTCCTGAACTGAAAGGGGTTGTCTCTGTTTGGATGGCTGATTCCTGAGCCAAAACCAGGGAATTTTCTTGATGCTAATGGAAGAGGGCAGAAGATAGCATGTGAATCCAATTTTGAGGATAATGAGTCTGCTTTCCACTTTCCAGAGCTGGCAGGCTGTTTTCAGATAGAGCTGTAGCAGCACATTTTCCTCATCCTCTGCCCTTTCCAGAGGTCGTTTGACCTGGTATACACTTGTCAAATGATGCGGATTGCCAGAGAGCCGAGACATATCCAGGGTGTTGGAAAAGGTATGAGGTGGATTTTTCTCTCACAGTAGATAATGTTACCAAGAGGATGGTTTGGGACTCCAGAGAGAAAAGCACATGTTCATAAGAAGGGTCAGAGCAGAAGGCTGGATCTGAAGTGGCGATGACTGCCGGTGATATCAGAAAACCAGCAGGAGGAAGGCACAGAAATACTTTGAAGCTCAAATACTCATTCCTTTTCTCACTCTCCATGAAGTTTTTATATCAGGAATTTTGAGGTCATTCTCTGGCAAAACTTAGAGTCATAGGGGTCCTCTATATAGATGGATGCAAACCGCATGCCAACAGCCCTTGCTTCTCTCAGTGATCCCTTTGGTCAGGTTTAAAATCAGAATAAATGATCTGAGGGTGGAGATACAGCTGCTAGGACCTATAATTTGGCCACCCATGAACACATATCTTCTGGAGTAAACTGCTGCTAAGTTACAGAGTAGAAGAGAAAAAAAACCCACCCAAAACTTAAAGAAGATTAAATATAGCTTGAGTCTTATTCCTGTCCCACAGCCAGTTTCGAGGAATGTTTATCATGTGCATTTTTGAGGTAAATTCTGCATTCATATTTAACTTGTTGCCAGTTCATATTCTGTCACAACATAGTCCCCCATGTGGAAATCTTGTCCTATTTTTATGCAATTTATAGTATCTCTTTGAGATTAGTCTAGCAAACTGCCAGGTTTGCATGGATGAAATACGGTGCTGGAATAACTGATGAGAAAAGCTAGAAATATACATACCAAGCTCCTGACACACAGTTGGCTCTGTGAATTACTTACCCTAAATATCCCAGCATGTGCTTGTGCTAAATTCTTAGCTGTACCTTTTATTCAGTTATAACTGAGGTGCTACAGTGTTTATCAGGGCCTGCTGATGAAAGAAAATCTTGGGGCTTGAAAACATTTTTAAACAGAGTTGGTTAAAAAAAAAATTGTTTGAAAGCCCTGTGTTAGGCAGGCAACTCCTCTTGAAATTCAGGAAGCACCCACATCTCCCTCCTGGAGTTCAAATTTAGATACAAAACCTGACAGAATGTAAAAAATGAAGTACCAAAGCATAGTTTTATGAAGAGAACCCTTGTTAACCAGGATACATCCTTGTGATCACCACTGCTGAAGATTGGATGCACAAACCTTGGACCACTTCTGTGCTCCCTCATGGGGAGAGGTGTCTGTCTTCATGGGAGATGTGGTTTCTGACCTAGGAGTAGTTTCTAGACTTGCTAGCACTGGACTGAAGGATGAAGGAGATCATCTCCTCTTCATGGTGTAATGAACAGTGCTCTGGAAAATTTTGCTGAGGTCAGCTGTGTGATAACCACGCTGGTGTAAATGGACATCCCAGGGAGAGCTACAGGTGTCTGTGTTTTAATGCAGGACTAGAAATATGAGGAGCTGAGGAGCACCTTCAGATTTGAAGTTCTTGTAAGCGTCGCTGAGCTCAATCTGTGGTACAGTCAGGAGCGAGCAGCAAAGCAGTTGGGATGAATTCTAAACAATTTCAGTTAAAAAAACCAAAATGGAACATTTTAGAAAGACCTGCTGAAACTGGGTGTCTAACAGAGTCCACCTCCTCTCATGCTAAGTGTGCTCTAAAGGCAGAATAAATTTTCCTTCTTTGCTTAACAATTATTAATACTAAAACTGAGATCACATTGCAGTCATGCTTCTGAATCTCCCACCTAGCTCCTTATTTAATATCATAAGCAGGGTTTCTGCCAGTGTTTTCTCAAGAGAGCAGCTCTGTTTCATGAAACAATTAAATTTAAATTTGTTTGCTGGCCTGAAAGTCCTCAACTGCATTTCAGGCTTATAAAGACAGTGGGAAGAAAATTATTCCTGAGAAATGAGAATAGTGTCAAGTTGGGGATAAATATTTTAAATTATAATCTCAGCCACAAATCCCATTTCAGGAGCAGAGAGCAGCCAGAAGAGGTCATCATCAAGCCTGACAAGGGATGAAATTGTCAGCACAAGCATGTTAAGCACAGCCACCAGAAGAAAAAAAGATGCTGGGCTGAAATGACAAAGTCAAACAACTAATTTGTTAAAACAATCCATAAAACGTAGAGTTCCCTCTTAGGGAGAAAAGTTACTAGAATACAAAGTCCTGTGCTCAGTTACACTGTGGTAAACTGGGTAGCAGCCAGTTATAAAATCAACGGTTGTGGTGGTTTTACTTGGCCCGGTTTTTGCTGGTGGGTAGGGAGGGGCACAAAGATGGCTCCTGTGTGTCCTGTGTGAAGGTTCTGGAAGTTTTTCACCCTGTCCAGCAGAGCCACTCTCTGATGGCTCTGAAGATGATGGACATGCTGCTGGCCAAACCTGGGCCAAGTAGAGATGTTAGTTATGCCTCTGTGAAAACATATTTAAGAAGAAATCAAAACAATGGGTGCACACACTTCTTTGTAGCCAGAGGAGGAGGAGGAGGTAAAAATATGTGAGGGAAAACAACATGGAGACACCAAGGTCAGTGGAGAAGGTGGGGGAGGAGGTGCTCCAGGTGCCGGAGCTGAAAACCCTCTGCTGGCCGTGGTGAAGACCATGGGGGAGCAGGTGGTCCCCCTGCAGCCCATGGAGTCCAGGGGGGTGCAGAGATCCACCCACA